>OMLM01009299.1:0-17385 GCA_900302695.1 Helostoma temminkii | reverse complement strand
TGGGTCATGGGCTGATGGACCCAGCTGTCAGGGGACAAGAGGCAGGGTACCTGGACAGGTATCCAGCTGGAGAACCTGCAGAGAACCCACACAGACACAGGGAGAACATGCAAACGGCCCAAGCGACCATCCAGCCCAGCTCGGCCTTGTTGCCGCATCGCCAAAGTATCGTGACGCCACATTCTCTGTACACAAACGAGCGGAGGTGTTTACTGCAGCAATAATCCTATTAGAAGAATAAAGAGTAATACTTTATTTTACTAGTTATATTACTATAAGATCGCCCCCAGAAGAAATGCCATGCAAAGTCTTAGCTCTACAACAGCTACATACAATTAAAGCGTCATCTGCTACAGAGGCTACTACTGTGCCAAGCATGAATGAAGAGCTTCTTTCTGAACCAATAACATTTGTCTCTGACTCTTATTTTCAAACTCCTGGTATTAAGGTGAGTCCTGGTGGACAACGCTAAATACAAGTGTAAAAACCCACCATGACGGACTGTGATCTGATCACTCAAACCGTTAGCCGAGGTGGTCTGGGACACATTTAACCACCTCTCTTTAGAAATGTAAAATGATGAGAAGGAAGGATGATGTGTGCTGTTGCTCAAACAAAAAACATACGGAAATCCCAAGATGCATCTTAATACCAAAAGTAAACTGGGTCTATGATGAAACAAAACCTTTAGCGTTAGCCATCCACCCTGTTTCTATACAGAACACCAACTGCTAATTTGTAGGGAACATATTCCACATAGAAAATGTATTTCTGTGACGGTTTCATCACTTTTGTTCTTTTGTGTTGCGTTCTGAGCATCTGTGGATGACATAAACACAAAATAATAAACCCGAGCTTGTGATAGTAAGCGTCTTTCTTTGAGTGCTTTTGTTTTGGACAGTAGAAAGACATATCTTTGATGATGTTCATGATAAAATAATGTTGAACATTGTTTCTAAAAACAATTTCATTTCAGTCAAACAAAAACAAGCTGCATAGTAATGCTACTATGTAACTTAGCTATGTAAAGTAATGCGGACAGAAACGTCTGTAATGTATTGGTGCATATCTGGGGCTAATAATGTTGAGCGGGAGATGTGGAGACAGCAAAAAAAAAAAGACGACAAATTCAGTATGCAACTTGTAATTATGACTGAGGGGCTGAGGGGAGGGACATGAACGGGTTTTCCCAGCTGGCAGCTTGTTTTTCTGAATGCAACATCAAGAGCAGATAGGAGGAGGACGTCTAACCACTGAGGAGTGTCTGTGATTGTGCACACACACACACACACACACACACTGTCTGGCACCATTCACCGTTTTGCTGCTTGATTCTTTAACAGGAAAAGTGTGTACATGACAAACAGTCAAATCAACAAACTCAGCACTCGTTTTACGTTCAGACGTTCCCTGTAATTATTGCAAAATAAAGCATTTCATTTATCAGATTTCAAACCACCCACACGATGAATACATTAAGCAAATTACAGGCTGAGGCCAAACTTGTTTTTGTACGTCATTTTCTCCACAGATGTATAAGATCAAATTCAACGCTTGTGCTTCATGTGCACTCAGAGTTATGAGAATCATACAAATATTCATCTTCAGTCAGAGCTGCCAACTGATTCCCCTCCAGCTACAAGCAAGTGAACATCTCTTTAACAGTCCGAATCAGCGATGCAGACGTCTGCTGGGTCACTGGGTCAAGAAACGAGTCTCTGCACTGACATTTATCTGATTCAGTTTAAGTAAAGGCTTAAATCAGCAGTTGCACCATAACAACAACACACATACATACATGCATGTAAAATTATCATTACTAGAGCATTTGCTTTAAACGTGTAAATCTATAAAACAAGTGGGAGATTCAGGAGCACCTCCTCACTTTCTAATCACGGGTTTACATGAGAGCAGGAATATTATGCGTTTCAGAAGGAAAATGGAAGATTTTGGTAAAGAATTGATTTAGTAAATCTGGATTTGCAAGTGAAACCATCAAAACACAGTCAGCTACACACACTTCCTGGCACCTAAAGGGCCCAACCCCCCCACAGCCTTCCTGACTGTGACTGGCACCAAGGACTGAAGGAATGTTGTCAGGCTGTTTTTAAAATACCAAAACCTACACAGATTAAATCGTGATGTGCATGTGTTTAGAATGTGAGCAATTCACCTAGAACTAGAAACAGAAGTGAAAACATAAAGATGTTTACTACTTCCTCATATAACTTCATTTCTGGATTTTTCTCTGGTCAGTGTGGTGATCAACAGGAGGTGTTTATTTACTGTATCTACCTGCAACAGTACAGTCATTCTGCTGCTGCAGGTCCATTTAAGAGATGTGCTACATCCTGACATGGATCCACAGCGTTTTACAGATGTGGATCATCACGTTTTCTTGCCTTGCAAGTCAAAACTGTACACCTTCTGTCTGCACCTGCAGCAGCTGCAGAACGTGCTAATTCCTGTTGCTCAGATCTCCTTCTACACAGTTTGACTATCACATTAGATCTTTATTTCTATTTCTGAACACACAGTATAGGTGTTTCCCTCTCCCAAGTTGCAACAGGCGTGTGAGTGTTTTCTTAACCTGATGAAAACCGGTTTTAGCTTTAGGCTTCAGGACAATGACATTATTGTGCACTGAGGTCACTTTTCTAAAAATGTCCTGTTTTATAACACAAAGCTGTAGCCAGAGGGGTTTGCATCAGTTTCCCCTTCATGTTACATGTATAATGTTTGCTCCCAGTTTGATAGGGACAATAAGCATGGAGACATTCAGGGCACATACTGAAACCGAATAAACACCATATACCAAGTGAAGACATTCTGCTTTGATCACTGCAGCTAAGAAAATCATCCAGTCTGCCATTTGTTCATCTCTGACTGTCCCTGTGCTCATCAGTGTCCTTGAGTGAGACACTGAACTCACATTGTTGCAGATGCGATAAAAGAGAAATATCTCACGAAGGACAAAAGCAGCAGTTAAGCGAGTAAGAAAACACCACAGAGACGGTGGGACTAATGAAGTCTTAGTTAAAATGGTACATTAGACAAATCTTTACTCTTCATTAATGTTGTTGTACTGTTATTCTCTCTTTCTTTCCATTCACACCAAGCAGTCGAGGCAGATGACCACCCACCCTGAGCCTGGTTCTGCTGGAGGTTTCTTCTGTTAGAGTTAGCTTTTCCTCTCCACTGTCTCCTAGTGCTGCTCATAGGAATTTGTTGGGTTTTCTTCCTCATACAGTTATATTGTTAAATTGAATTTAGAAAGAATAAATGTAATCATCTTTATGAAAATATTGATGATAATGATACTCATAGAGGCAAAATGTTTGCTGCTAAAACATCATGCAAAAGTTGCACCTGTAATTCAGCACCACCAGGACAGGTTCTCTGTCTCGTATCGTATTGTCTGTCAGCAGGTGAAGTCATCCTGTGTCTTTATCTCTGCTGTCAACGCTCCTGCTGGCCTTTCTTTACCCCTCCTTGGTGTCTGGCTGACGTTTTTTTTTTTTTAGGTCCCACCTCTATTGTCTTTCCAAATCTACTATTTTTGATTTTTCCTTTACCCTCACAGCCCTGATACATTTCACAGATGACTACAGAAACAAAAACATGTATGTCTATATTTAGAAGGACTGCAGCTGTCGGAGAAACCCAATGCAGAAATCAACTCCTTCATTTTCCTCCCTGCTCTTAACATCTAAAAAGAAGTCTTCAGATGTCAATAGCCCACAGATATGAATCTGAGAGTCGGTATCCTCCCACCAACAACGCTAACATGAAGGCTGGCCCTGAAGAACAAGGCCCTGCTGTCGTCAGTGTTGACAGCATCCGACAGTGGAAAAGATAAAATCATAACAGAGCAGTCTAGACAATCAGTCTGAGGCCCCACAGCCCATGAGAGGTGCTCCACAGGTGTGCACCTACTCTACCTGAGGCCCGATGACCTCTGTAGCATCTGGCTCCATCAGGGTTCTACCTGACTGACAGAGTCTGTTAGAGAACTTTGAGGGGGGGAGGGGATAGACTGGTTAGCGCTCACACCCACACAGACAAACAACGAGTTCCTCAGTTTTCACAAACAATCCTCCAGGGTGTTTTCAAAGCTGCTGGTGTCTTTTTCAATCCTTTCAGCTGTCAAGGAAAAGAATTACATAATCATCCAACGCTGGGGCGGCATGCGGCTCGATTGGTAGGGCAGTTGTCTTTCAACCCCAAGGTTGGCAGGTTTGATTCCCAGTTCGCCAGTGGCTCTATGCTTCTGTGTCCTTGGACAAGACACCAAAACCCCATAGTAGTGCTGTTCTATACATGCAGCTGTCTGAACAACAATTTGCCCAAAGGCATCAATTAAGTATCAAATATTAACATCTTTTCCAATAATTTCTGCAATTTGACAAGACCAGTTACAAAAAACACACAAGTTTGAGCATTTAATTATCAATGAGTCAAATAAGGCACAACTGCAAACTAAAGAGCCAAAAATACTCTGAAACATGGACGCTGGACACGGACACCACTGGGTGCCTGCACGGAGTCAAGCCAATGAAACTGTAGACACATAAACATGTGAAACTATATTTTAAATCACACAGATGAAATACCAAGAGGCTAAATGGATGTGAAAGTGATAGGTGCGCTTACAACAACTAATATCACATTGCCAGGATACTGTATTGAATTTGTGGGCATGGGGGAGTATTCATTTGCAGGACGCTGTACCACGAGGGTGGGGTGACTCTGGACGACGGAGCTGACGGTGGTCTTGGTTTCAGAACCATTACACCCATAGTTTCTAAAATAAGCCACATTAATTCATTTTTCAACCTAGTTATAGAGAGTGGTGGACCAGTCCTCTGTATCAAAGACATGAAACCTAACCTAAACAACAGGTTCTACATAACTGAACTATATATAACTGACTAGAGAAGTGCTCCATTTCTGTCCCCTAAAGGACATTCTACACCAACGTACCACCTAGGGCTAAATATTGCACCTGAAGGTTACTACTTGTACCTTGTGAGGTCTGAAAAAGTACAAATATCTACCCAGTGTAAAGGGTACAAATAAGCACATTGAGGGAACAGTACAAGCAGCTGTACAAGTGTACATTAAACGTGTTATGTTGATCTACCTGCAAATAGTTGGATCAACTTAAAACATTTGCTTTCAACTGACATAATAGCAAATGAAAACAAGAAAACAGCGAATTAATCATTTAGTCAACTGACAAGTGGCCTCGTTGTGACTGACAAACATGTATTCTCCTGTTTCAGCTTTTCAAATATGAGGATTAGCTGATTTTCAGCGTGATTCCATCGCATTCATTCACTTTCCGCCAAAATAAACATTTGTTTGGTTTCGTGCTGTTGCTCAGACAAAACAAGACATTTCAAGATATTAATCTTGAGCTCAGAGAAACTGTCATGAGCTTTGTTCACTATTTTGTATCATTTTATAAACTCAGTGATTAACTGCCTCATTTATTAGTTTATGTTTTTGACTGCAAGAACAAAATTTAAATAAAAACATGTTTAGAGTTTCAGATAGTGGATTAAAAGGAGAATAATGATTTTCACACAAAGTCAGGAGCAGCTTTGCTTGTCAGGGGCTGCATCAGTCACTGACTCATCTATTTGTTCTTTGTTTCAGCATGGCAGCTTCCTGTTGTGCTCCACACTATGTTGAAATCTGAGAGGATGTGGCGCAAGCTTGCTTCACTGCAGTTCAGGTGTGTTTAGATGTAATCTCCTGCAGCGTATCACATCTGGTGCTTAATCCTACAGAGACTAAGGGACAGGAGAAGTCTAAGTGGGGTCTAATCAAGTTTTCCAAAGACTAACCCTTATTTTTTCCACTCAACTGATACGAAATCCTTCCATTACCAAGACTAGAAAGTTCCATGTTCAGGCTTTTTTTATTATTTGGGGATTTTTTTTCCTTCTTTCGTCTCTTATAATGAAAGTCTCCACTCTGGACTCCAGTTTTGTAGCTGTTAGCCTTTGCTCACACAGCATCAGCTTTTTCAGCAGATTTATCCAACTGTCATGGACTTCCTGTCCCTTTTGGCTTCCTTTTTGCTTCCAGAGTAAAGAGTGACTGTAAAAGTCAGCTTTGCACCAACATAGATAAAAAGTCTTTTAGTACATTGAAACGGATCCTTACTAAACTCCACCATAGTTGTTAATAGGCCTAAAGGAGAGATTCTTTGTTCTATACTACTAAGTTCAACTTCTGTATTTCTTCTCATAATGTGAATATGTATATGATATTAAACAGAGACAAATTAACTAATGATGTGAAAGACAATTATGGCACAATAAGTGACAGCCTGTAATAATGTGAAGACTGAAAAACAGATGTGTGACTGTTTGTTTTGGAAAGTTCCAGGGATTCTCAAACTCATCCAACTCCTAATTCACTGTTGGAAACGTGGTTTCAGATGATCTGAAAAGCTCTTTGTCTGCAGCACACATTAATACTTTAATCTGCACACTATAATCAGGTAAAATTACAGTTTTGTCAGATTCTTGAAACATGAATTGATTTGTACTGCAGATGTTTGTACACGATCTCACCATGTCGCAATTTGTTTAAGAGGGAAAAAAAGGAGCAGCCGAAGACGACTACGGAGATTTAAGCATTCTTTGCATGAATGGACTTCAAAAAGATTAGATGAAGCTGGAGACACTTAACAGTTTCCTGCAGCAGTATTTGTAAATTTTAAAAAGTAAATGCCTTGGGGATACGAGAATTTGAGATTTTAAACACAACAAAGTAAACTTCTGGAAGGAAACATAATTTATACTGCAAATGTGACAGTTACAGTTGCAACAGTGTCGAAGGGAGTGGCAGCCCTGCTGTGTGTGTGTGTGTGTGTGTGTGTGTGACTGTGTGTTCATTACTCTAACATGTTGTAAGACGTTGAGGCGTGAAAGGAATGAGGAGAATTTCCTAGAGGGTCGTGAAGTGCCTGACATCACTGAGATAGTGGACAGACAAGGAGAATGAAAGACATGGTACAGTACTGACACATACTCAGATAAAAGACATTTGGATCATGCACACACACGCACACACACACATCTACACTGAATCAATCACTGAAATGTGAAATTAGGGAAAAAACTGCAGCAAAGAAAGTCCTGAACAAAACTCCTTTCTAACATATGCAGCAGTGTTTGTGTTTGTCTTCCTGTCTCTGCACGACAGCACCCACATAAACAAATCCAGCTCCATAAAGAAATAGCTCTTTCACTTTTGGTCAGGGAGAACTTGACTGGCCCACAGACTCTGATCCTATTTCCGACATTAGCGTTGGACTCACTACGGCTCTTTTGGCTAAACATCTGGTGAAAAGGCTTCGCTACCCAGATGTGTAGCTATTAATACTCTTGGTTTGGGAATCACAAGTGGCAAAACACATATGGGTGGAATCTGCACATGGAGTACAGTGCATCTGTCCACATAGTATTACTCTACTGCCCTGACAGTTCCACCTAACAAGTAACTGTAAACAGTAAGTAACTGAATAAGTCTAATTAATATACTTCAGTCTACTGCACAACTTACAAACGCATACATTTACTTACTAGTGAATGAAAAATACAAAGGGAGAAGGGAGAAGATATAATGTTCTAGGATGTACAGGAAGTGTAAATTGCCCACACCTCCATTATCTCTCAACAGTTGAAGACAGTAATTCTACTGAAACTGCACCATATCGCCTGCTGGAAACTAGTTCTGCAGCCTTACACATCAGTGCTTACCTGCATACCAAACCCAGATTCCCATGACAACTTAAATCAACTGTTCCTCTTGTGATTGTGTTAAAGGATAGACCAGACCAGCTCATATGGCACCATCAGTGACCATTTTAGAAAGCAGAGTACTTACGGTACTTTCTGTCGGCAGTACAAGGTCAAGGCGACGGCGGCACCGATGGCGACGAGGATGGCGATGATGATTCCAGCTATCGCACCATCTGATAGACCATTATCCATCGTTCCCTTCGCTATGAGAACAACAAAAACAGTAAAGGTTTATAATGCTGAGCTCATTCACATGAATTCATTCATATAATGATCTATTTAAAAACCCATCCATCTGGGTTTTCTAAGGATCTAATATTCTGGCATCTGTGCGTCAATCAACAAAACATTTGCTCGTTATTGTCAGTGTGAGGAACTACTGTCACGTCCATGGGCAATGTCACCACAGATCAGACCTGAGGCCACAGAGGGGAAATGAATGTGAAGCTATAACTATGTGCTTTATGGAAAGGACTGTTTGTGTCTTCGTGTGTAATGCATCGTCTTTAAAATTCAACAGAAACAAAGGTTCCCATTCCAACGTGAAACAAACCAGGCATGGTTTGTGTAACTGGCTGTTGGTGGAAAATAAAACTGAAACATAGGAACTGAATATTACTATTAGTCATTTTGTTTAGCACAACACACAGTTTTGCAGAAGAGGCAGATTATTTAGAGCTTTCTAACTTTATAAACAACAATTTAGGCTTTAGTTTTAGAGCGTCTCATAAACTGTTGTGTTGTGGCAAGTAAAACTCGATGCCATGAATAATTACAAAACTTCCGTCGAGCCAGTCAGGTTTGTTTTGACCTGACTCGTTCATCACTCATACATACTGGTGTTGTCATCTGCTTGCAGAGCTCTGTCTCCAGCAGTTTACTGTGGGTTGATTGGAAGTTTCGGCTGACTGCATATGCACATGTGCTCGCTCTCGGCAGATTCGCCAACACAATTCAACGGATGTTGATTTATAGAGGTATAGAGTTTGAAGTCCGCACTTTTGACACAAGTTGAAAGTGGAGCTAGATGGAGCTCTGTCCATCTTCTACGTCATCTTAAATTGGTTTAGTGATTTTAAATGGAAAACATCTAATCTTGCAGTAACTAGATAACAGGACATTGTACAGTAAATACATGATATCAGTTAAATTCTACAGCTGACATAAATCTTACCCTTGACTATCAGGGTGTGACTGAACGTAGCGGTCTTGCCAGTGACAGGGTTGTATGCAGTGCACGTGTATATTCCACTGTTTTCTAGAGCAGGCTGCTCGATGGTGTACTGATCTGTTCTGACGTTGGTCATGGTGCCGTTAAATGTCCACGTAAAGTTGGAGACAGGGATGGATGGAGCGGAGCAGGTGAGTGTCACACGGTGGCTCTCCTCTACTTTCTTGTCACCTGTCACCGTGGCCATTTCAGGACCAACTACACACACAAAGAAAAGACGGTTAACAGAGGAACTGCAACACAAGCAAAGGACCATCAGTAAAAAACAATGTAAATCAAAGGGTTCACATTTAGTCAAGTCTGGATCTGTGCCAAAAGACAACTCAAAGTAGAGTACCAGAAGGGACCTGGGCCTTGTACTGTGATTAGCATTGGTGAATAAGGCATGCCACATCAATCTAGGATAATAAAAGTGCTATAAACTCAATCACCACTAGCACAAACTAACAGACATCATCCTAATGTAAAATCATAAACCTGCTGCATCACCGCCACATGTTCAAGTCTCTTAGTAAATCAAGTGCTCACAGTTGACCACCATGTTGTAGATGGCTTTGGCATGGCTGACAGGGTTATCGAGTCGACATTTGTACTCTCCGTTGTCTTCTTTCTGCACCGGGTTGATCATCAAAGAGCTCATGTCGCTGGAGAAGACCAGGCGAGGGTTGGAACCCAGAGGTAGAGGTCTGTCGTCTTTCTCCCAGAACGTTTTCTCCACTTTCCCAACTGCCGCCTGGCAGCTGAGGTTTGCCGAACTGTTGCCGGCGATGAGGGCTCCAGTCGGGCTAGTGAAGGTAACACCTGAGATGGGGTCTGTGAAAATTATTAGGAAAGATTTGTTGTATCTTTAATACTTTCACTTTTATCTTCTTCAACTCTTTATTTGTGTATTTAAATACTTAACATAAGGTAATTTGTACCATAGGTTTTGTACCATAACGTTGGGAGACTCTCAAGATTTAGAAAAGTTAGAGTTGGAAACACCGAAACAAAACGGAGCATGAAAGCATCTTGATTTTTAGGCCATAGTGTGTGTCAATCTCTAATATCTAAATGCATTTCCCATGAACCCAGGCCATTTTCTCATTAGACCACTGTAAAATATAATAAATTATTTAATAATGTTGTTGATAGTGGAGTTGAGTGCAAGTAAACATCAGTGTGAGTGCACTAAGAGTAAGAGCCTTATACATAAACACCCATTTGCAATTTATTACATTGATCTACAAAATAACATAACATCAGTACTGACCTCATGCTGTGATTCAGCCCTTCCCCACCTCTTTGTTCCTACTGTAATATCTGTGATCACTCAGTACACTTTGGATATCTGCCAAACACACTCACTGAGTCACCAAACTAACTTGCTCACTTCATTTCCTTTTTCATGCACTCTGCCCCTCCCTCCCCTTTTTATCACAAAGAAAGAAAACACAGAAACCCTTGAGGGCAAAATGTAAAGCCATCCTCCAATCCAGCAGGTTTCACACACACACACACACACACACACACACACACACACACACACACACACACAAATATTATGTTGCCAACTCAAAAACAGCATAATCCAAAAACAACAAATCAGCTCCTTGGCAGTAATTATAGACAAGACAGGCTCATGCTGCAGCTCTGTTGACTGCCAGTTGCACAACATGTTAACACCTAACAGGTAAAAACTGTGATGTGTGTACTGTGGGTCACTACAGCCTGTATTTACTCGAAGTCTCTCACGCAGCCGCTATGACTACTGCGTAACCACTTGACAGTCTCGTGCTTTGAAGGTATTTCACTATGAAAATAAAAGGTTTCAGTCTGTCTTTTTTTAGCTGTCTCTTGGTTCCAGTGAACCTCTGCTGTTTTGTTTGTTGTTATGTAGCTGAGATATAATGTCCCAGAAAATCTATGCATGTTTATGTAATGGTTGCAAACAACTGGTCCACAACTCAAAGTTATATCACACTGAAGCTTTTGTAAATTGCTCCAGTAAATGTATTAGTTTGCTGATACTTGTATACACTAACACTCCAGAAAGCCTGTTGTGGCTTATGACGACCATTAGTTTACCACTATCATGCTGACGGTCTTTTATCTTTGAATTTCACTGAGAACATGCTGCACATGTGGGAGGTTCATCCAAATGAGGCAGCACAAAGTAAGTTGCTGGTGTTCTGGTCAAGGACTTCATGATGATAGTAGCTGATAGTAGCCAGATAAACTCCACACTAACCCAAATCTGTTTATTAAAGTGGATGTTTTTCAGTCTGCACTAAATAAATATGCTGAATAATATACTTCTCCTTCTGTTCATTATGACCTACAGCTTCTGTACCTGAAGTCAGTAGGTCACATGTGCTGATAAACACCTAATTGGAGCAGTGTGTTGCCAGTGCACAATGCCATTACACACAAACATCTACTGTGTTTTTCTTTCATTACATCACATGCAAATAACAGCAAGCTGCTACAAAACACTCCTGCACACCCCCAGACACCAGGCTGATCAGTTAGAACGTGTTGGTTATGCAGGAGATATCAAATGTTCTGTTACTACCTATGTTTTTGGTAACGAATCTCCATATGAAGCTTTATGAAAAGTTAAAATATTAATTCTTCCTGAGGGTCTTGAATCACAACAAAGAAAATAACAATTCACCAATGTGACCGTGTTATCATCTAGAAACAGCTGAGATATTTCTGCCCGGACCGAAGTCATGGACTTATCAGCCTTCAATCAAACTAATACTTGTGTCTCTACAACTACAAGAAGAAACCAATCAGAAGTCAAATCAAACTCTGCTGTAGGTGTTCATCCAGTTTGTGCAACTCATCACAAATTTTGCCAATTTTCAACTATTTATTTATTATTATTTTTCAGCTTGTCTGTGAAGATTCTCAGTGACTCAGATCATGGTTATCTCAGAGGCAGCTGGACTTGCTTTATGACATTTCACTTTCCGTTCCAAATGCTTCACCAGTACTTCACTAGAACTGCAGCAAGAAACTGACTTGTGATGACGTCTGGAGTCACTCAGCCACATGACTTACCCATCACAGCGAAGACAACAGCGGGGGAAGAGGTGGCGCGCAGGGTCTTAGCGTTGCTGGCTACACATGTGTAGTTCTCCAACTGCGTTCCTAATCCATTATCTTTGATTGCTTTCAAAGTGAGCACAGGACCAGCAACCGGTATTATCTGCTGGTTGTGGTACCAGGTGAAGGTGGCGTTGGGGCTGGAGACGGATGAACAGGACAGGCTGAAGTTGGAATCAGATCTGATAAACTGGCGAACATTCTGAGGGCTGACGGTGACTGGATCTGGTCCATCTATGGAGAAATGATGAAGGAAAAAATTTTATTAGGCAACAAAAAATCATTCATTTTGCAAATCATGTAAGTGCTAATTTATATTTACATAATTTATATGTGGCATCCAAACTGTGCATATGTGGACGTTTTATGAGAAATATGATCTCATTTTTATGTTAAGTTGTATTATATTCTGGCACTATTGCTACATGCTTTGCTAATAAGCTCCTAGCATGCAGTTTTTTATGTTTCTCTTTACAGAATGAAAATGTTGTAAAACTGGATTTTTAATCTGATGTCATGTACCATCCTCCTATAGGTTCCACTTACTGGAATGAAACATTCTCACCCAAACTGTCAGGCAGTCTGACCGGATCAAACCCCCTGAGCCGTTGTGGTTAGTGTTTCATTAATTAATGACAGGGTTCACCAGTGGTCGATGCGGTTTTGCTGCCTTTCAGGTTAGTCATGAGGAAGGAGAGGAAGAGCAGGCCAATGTGTACACAGTGTGGTTTTAGTCAGGGTGAACATGTTGAGAGGCAGCACCTTGCAAACACACACCGCAGTCTAAACTATAACCGTTCCATGGCTACAAGACAACTCAGATACACAAGAGCTTAGGGGTCTGACCATGTTCAAATTCTTGACGGTAATACTTATTTCACACTGTACAAAAAGCAATCATTATTTATGACAAATGACCTGTTAGGGTGTGAAGGGGTGACAGAACTGACTCACAGGTGAATTTCTTTGTTGTCTAAAGGGTGTGGAGCTGATGCAGTAAAGTGCAGCATTTCAAATAACGCAGAACTAAGACTTAAGACTTAAAATAAATAAATGAAGGCAGAAGTCGAGTAAGAACAATAAATTGTCATCAGTTTGAGGTGAATGAAACTCTAATTTAAAACCTTGCACCAGTATCAAGCAGATTTTAATATTAAAGTAGTTGATTGAGACATTTTTAATGAACATAACTTTTTAAGAATCCACCATCAGTCAGGGTGTGGTGCGCATTAGGTCCTAGGTCCCTCTGAGCCAAACCTTCACCCTAAATTTATCCAGGTACTTTTTACGCAGCTTAAATCCAACTGTATCAAACTGTAGAGTCATTGAATTAATGTTTACTGGTGTATTATGGTCCAAAGCATAAAAGGGGTTATAGAAACATCATGTGGTGCAGGAATCTGCTCAGTCTCTCAATCTACAAATTATATCCTACTTTAAATATTACTTCTAGACATCAGGAAATTTTACTATAGTATATGGTTAGGAAACATGTGAAGGACTATAACCTCTGGGCTTCATGAATATTAATGTGCAATTTCAGAGCAATCCAGTAAATAGTTGTGACCAATATTGAAATGTTTTGTGGATTAGACTTTGCAGCCAATAAGGCAGTTGACATACAAACGCTGGTTTGACATTTGATCTTGGCACCTGTACCTCTGTCACCTTGATGAAGCGGGTTTGCAGTCTCAAAGTGATCAAAGAAAAGTAGATGTTGGGTAAAAAAAGCAGCAAACATGTGTGTATATTTAGTCAGTGCTCAAGCTAACCAACTGTCACTTCCTGCGTGGAAGGAGGCAGAAAAGCAGCAGTGTGGCTGCAGTACTCACAGTACACAGTGAGGCTGAAGGGTGCACTCTGGGATGACTCCAGGATGTTGGAGACGTTGCAGTAGATTGGACCGACCAGGTCTGTCCTGAGAACACCTGCGATGGTCAGCGCACTGGACGTAGTTCCCTGTGATACGATGCAACATGTAAAATTAAGCATCGATCAATAAATAAAGAACGTCTGAGTCCTTACATTAGAAACCTTTATTGTTCCCAACCACTTTAACTAGATATTGTCTCCTTCCTTGCTTTTGTCAAGTCAATGATCAAATCAACTTCAGTATCAACAGCAAAGAGGCTTTGAAAACCAAACTGACCTCTTTCAGTGTTATTCGGTTCCCGTCTGGCTGGATGCTCGCGGTGCCATTGAGCCAGATGAATTTAAGCTGGGAGCCTTTCGCAGAGCAGTTCAGAACCACGGTGCTGTTGTATTCGATCGCCTCAGGAAGGTTGGGAGTGATGATCACATTTGACAACGGATCTGTGAGGACACATGGGCAGGTTGTTTAGAATTAGTGCAGAACCAGTGTTTTGTTGCCACTGGATCGAGCCTAAACCTTCATGTTTATTATGTGGCCTTCATACATACAGTACTATCCATAATTGTGTCTGCATCAAATGTCGAAGAATGAATCAAGAACCAAAATGTCACATTTTAACCTCTACAATCAGTGTTATAGTGAAAGTTTCCACTGTCATCACATCAGTGAGCTTTACTTACTAAATGCACTTATATAGTGCTTCTCTACCTCCTGGATACTCAAAGCACTTTGCTTTTCATTCACACACATTGACGGCAGACCTGACTCATCGGGGGCAACTTGGGGTTCTGTGTCTTGTCCAAGGATATTTTGACATATGACTGGTGGAGAGGGGAATTGAACCACTGATCCTATGACTGGTAGACGACCGCTCAACCTCCTGAAACAGTCAGTGGCATCATGATACATGCACGGGTGGAGAACATAACCTGCTCGCCCGAGGCCTTTTTCTCTTCCATCTCCATTTGAATGGGGTGGAAAAAAGACATGGCAGCAACTCGACCTGCTGGACTCGTTCTCAATGATCCTAGTGCTTCAACTCACTAAACGTTTGACTGTTTACTGGTGATTAGGCAGTGTTAGGTGTGTGGGAACACTGTGCAGGAGCGGTAACCAGTTCTGGCAGCAGTACAACAGGTTCAGTTCATCCAGATGTATTTTGGAGACAAGGATACATTTGGCCAAATATCTGTAAACCACCATGCCCTGCAGGGACATTTAGGACCTAGTCTACTGGGCTCCCTAGGGAAGAAGCTGCAGAGTGTTTGCCAAGCATGTTGTTCAACTGGTTGATCGCAGTGTGGAGGTGAATGTAACTGTATCAGTGACAAGCAGGGAAACGCATGCATGCTCCACTGCCTACCTGCCTTTGACAAATAAAGACTCAAACTGACGACACGTAGCTGACTGAGGCTCCAGCCTTAGCAAGTTTATCAGTTAGTCAGTCAGGAGAAATGAATCTGCATCTGGATTGATGATTGATTATTCATGTTATTCAATCTGCTAAATACTTTGTGTTTGAGCGTTTTTTAAACGTCTTTTCTTTGTTGTTATACCATAGATTTATCACCAACATTAAACAATGACACCAGATTAATAATCAGTGGAATCATTAGATGGACCAGTTTGCATTATGTTATATTCAGGTTGACTCTGTTAATCTGCAAACGTACCGAAAACGTACCTTTAAAAACACCTTCAGCACTTACACCTCAGGTATTTTATGGTTTCTACTAGAAAGATTTGAAATATTCATCAAATAAAACAGCTCTCATGAAAGTTGCTTTCCTTTCTTTTCCTAGTTTCTTTTTTGCCTCGAGGAGGATCAGTTGAGGCAGAAATGCTGCTGGATGTGCACCAAGTCTGATGAGCACAATCGTTTCATTTTGGTTTCTACTGCTCCTGAGTCAAATGTCTGGATCTTTAGCTGCTAAATGCTGCACTTCACTTTCTTTTCTAACTGTGTGTCTACTGCTTGTTACTGTGCTGTAGTTTTGTTTATTTGTTTGTTTTAATCAGAGCCTGTTTGATGAAAACAAACCAAAACTAGGAGCCAAAAGAGGCTAAAATGCTACAAAGCACTAATTCACTGTGGGTTTAAAGCTCGATGCTCCCAAAAAACAACTGCTTACATACACACACTTTAGTGTAGAGTATCAAGAGCCACGCCCTTAAGCTCCAAAGTGTAAGAGTCTGCTGTGTTTTTGACTTTATGTTTCTGTTGAATCTTGCGATAACTTCTCTGACAGGGAAAAGCTCCTTATTACAATGAAACTCTGAGGAACTGATACTGTACCAGTGGAGCTCTAAGATTTTCTACGGTCTGAGATTGTGCACATTGTGGCTGTTCACACCCAGGATGGCTTGCACATCTAAAGTGCACCAAACTCCACTGGAAAATCTAACACTTGTGTGTAACTGCAAGGCCAAAACATTTTTTCCTAGAATGTCTGATTCATAAAAATCTCAATAGAAAGGAACCAAACTCTGGAACTCTCCACTGGTTCTCAGAGACGCTGCGAACACCAGGGTAACAACTAAAACAATCAGCACAGGCATCTGTGTAATCCACAATAATAAATAATAAGCTATATACTTATTATGCCTAATAATAATAATAAAATCAATCATTCATTTAAATTCATCCAGGCAGCAGGTGGGCTGATATAATGGGAACGTGTAACTCACTGAGAACTTGGAGTTTAACATCATCCGTTTCAGTGCCTTTGGCAGAAACCACGCTGATGGTGTAATCCCCAGTGTCCTCAGTTCTCACGGAGGTCAGGGTCATGAAGCCATTGGTCTGGTTCACCGACAATCTATTCTGGTAAGCCGGGTTCACTTGCACCGTTGTGGGAGTAATGGTAACGATAGTAATGGCTTTTTTCACCCCGTCGTTGAAGTTCCAGAGTATGACGGTGTAGGAAGGGTTGTTGAGCAGGGTGGTAAATGTCACATCTCTCCCCAGAACTGCGTTCAGTTGCCCCCCAGGCAGAATCCCCTGCGCCTGGCAGCATCCTGAGGGGAGAGCAAGAGAACAGGTGAATACATAACACACATTCTTTGTACATGAAATAACTTTAGAATTAAAATTAATTTTGCAGTAGTTCAAACAGGCGACACTCACAAAACCACACATGCGCGCACACATTAAAACATCAAACTAATAATTTGCTCTTACCGATAAAAAAGAGCAGAAACAGAAGCGGCTTAGTAGCGAACTGATCCATCCGGACGGTTCGAGTTTTCCCAGCAGAGACAGAGAGCAAGTGTGCGGCAGAACCTGCTGCTGCGTTTGGAGGGACACACGTAGGCAATGAGAACACACACCTTCGCTACACTCCTCCTATTTTATAAGGCAGCACCCC
>OMLM01009298.1:27722-51408 GCA_900302695.1 Helostoma temminkii | reverse complement strand
TATATTTTAAAATATTGTTGCTATACTAGAAGTAAATAATGTCACTGGTTGCTGGTGTTTACACAGTACGATTAGTTTATATCAGGTGGCATATCATATGTCACCATATTAAAAAATGTAGGTAGTTCACCTTGTATTTTAGTTGTAAAATGCATATATCAGACTGATTAGGATATGTTCAGTGTCCATGGTGTAATATTTTTTAATATTTACTCTGTATAAATCACCAGCTTTTCTTTCTTTTCAGCAGGGTCAGATAATAATTAGATGTGTGTGTGTGTTAGATGTATTGAGAGTATTAAGTGCTTTCAAGATGTGCTGACTAACATGAGCTGCTCATACTCAGATGGACCTGATCGTGGGCGCTGAGAATGGCAAGGCCTCCTCCACAGACATCCTGAACAGTACTGACAGCATGACCACCAAAAAGCTGAAGAAGAGTGAAACAGAGCATCTCTTGAACAGACTTGTTCATGACAAATGGCTCAATGAGGTAAAACACAGAATCTCAGCTAGAAAAAAATCTAAATTTGTAAATCGGCTAATTCGGGAGAGCGTGAAGCTTTTTCTAAAATCACTGTATCCCATATCATGATGTATCATATATTTCCAAAAATGTGCAACATTACCAATAGTTTAAATGTGGCATATTTAAAGTTTGTGATTCAGAAAGGTGAAAATATTAGTGCCTCAAGAGAAAAAAGGAATACCATCATCATACTACATTTATATTATACATTTAAATCACACTCACTACTAAGATTTTGTGCCTTTGCCTTTGGTACTAACCACTATTTAGTGTGTAACTGATTACTTCTGATTAATATAGAAACAGGGTGAATACACCTTGTCTACCAGATGTATCATAGAGATGGAGCCATACATTCGTACAATGTACCAGGACCAGGTCAAAGTGTGTCATATTTGTCACAACATCGCCTTCCAGGCAAGTGTTTCCTCTGTCTCTCTATTATTAGTCAACTTTGTCAACCTCAAACCTCTGTGATAAATAATTTGGTACTGGCTTTGTCACTTGCAAATATATGTGTACTAATTTCATTAAATCAGTAAATAAATAATAATAATTAAATCAGAATAAAATTCCAGAGCTTTATCTTATTTTTTTTGGCACTAACACGCCCTTACCAGTTACTCAAATAACTAATATCTGTAACTATTTTAACTTTGTGTACAATTAATGTAGTTTTGCTTTAGTTTAACTAATATATGACATATCATCTGTTTTAAATCAGTGTCACAGTATTATTCTGATCAGATTTTTTTATTTTTATTCTTTTCAGTGCCAAATATGTGAGAATCCTACTTGTGGCATAAAGATACACAACCCATGTGTGGCCAGATACTTTAAAGGCAGAACAGAGCCGCGATGTCCAGCCTGTGATGACTTTTGGCCACATGAAATCCCTGGTATTTCTATTTGTTTATTTGTGATTGTTTTATTAGATATATAGTCATATCCATTTTAAAAGCTCAGCTTTTTATAATTTCACACAGTTCTAGAGACAGGCTCAGACAGTGCAACATCTCAGCCCAGGCAGAAACGAGGATTTGCATTTTTTTTCCAGCATTAAAATTCACACATTCTGGGGATATCAGGCACCTGTTTTTTAACACTGTTAATATGAGCTCTTTAAATAACATTCATAAATTATATAAAGATAACACTGCCTTCTTCTATGTTTTACATACACAAATCCTTTCTCATTTGTTCATTACAGAAGTCAGACGTCCTCACTCTCAGTCCAGAAGATGAAGATTTCAGCATCAAATATCTATTTATGTTCAAATTGTTTAGTTTTTTTTTAAACATTAGTTTGTAATAAACCAAATATTTTCATTAACAATTCTTTATTATTTTTGTAAAAATAAACAGCATGTCCAAGTCAAATGTGTTCATCATGTTTATTTACTCGGTCATCTTACAAAAAACACCAGCACAGTTTCCCAGTGATAATTTTAGAAACACATTTTTTCCTTGTACTGTATACGCCGTCAGGATCAGTTGCTAAAAACATAACAAACCTTATCTCTGCATATTATTTTTTCCATTTTAATTTTCTCTCCAACTAAATAATTAACCAGTAATAATACTTTTACCAAACCAGAGGGAATGTAACTCATAAAGTTAGCTGCTGTAAACTTGATATGTTTTGAACATCAGTTTTGGTTTGTGTTGATGATCCTTAAATGAAGATGATCCCTAAAATGTACTGCTGGTATCACAGGCTTGAAATGCATTAACGCTCTAAAATTAGACGAGAGGTTTTCTTTTTTTAAAATTCAAATATGCATTCACCATTTTAGAGTTTTTATGTTGCTATGCTGTAAATTCTATCTTTTAGTAACTGTATTTTATGCAAAATTATTATTGTCACTGCAAGAAAAAAATTTCACAGGAATTTCTTACTTATAGTCTCAAAGGTTAAAGGCTTTTTATAAATGTTCTATATGAAAATCAAAAGTAGTGTTATTACACTAAATATGTGGTAGTTTCATTATAGAATCATACATTTTCTTTTTTAAATAATTGTTTGTGTTATTTGCATTTCAATAGAGTTGGAAAACATTTTTTGTTTTTAACTAAATTAAAGTTTTACACACCTTTTTTCATTTTACAGTACTTTTTCAGTGAGTATAGAGGAAACATGGACAAGTAATGTAAATGTCATAGTGCCTTTGTGTTGTTTAGACACTACCACCATATATAAGCAATAGAAGTTGTGTTTAATTTTTTTATTCTCACTTGTTACATGTGTACAGTAACATCAAAGTATACTAGTCTGACTGGAGTCTTCCTCTAGTATCTTCAGGGTCACAATGAACGTGATAGCTTTTCTAAACCACGGATAGCAAAAAGTATATATGAGTGGGTTCATACATGAATTAAAATACAACAGCCAGGATACAGTGGCCCAAGATGAAGCACTGTTTGAGATGTCATGTCCTGTAAGCGAGTTGCAGTAATATGGACAGAAACTCATCAAAAATACCAGAATAACTACACCCAGAGTCCTGGCTGCTTTTTTCTCAGATTTCTTTGCGGTGACTCTTCCTGTGCCTGCTGCCACAGTGTTGATTTGAGTCTGCATGGCACGAGCCTGAGTTACTGCCACAACAAACACTCTTGCATACAGAACTACTATGACTGAGCAGGGGCCGATAAAAGTGACAATAAGGTCGACGGCTCCAGGGACATAGTTAATCACCACTACACACTCTCCATAGCATGAGTTGTATCTGTTCGGCTGATTGAGATGGTCCTTTAATATTATACCATTGTAGAGAAGTGAGCTGGCCCATAACAGACACACAGACAGCTCAACTCTGCTGCGAGTGATTTTCCTGGAGTACTGTAGAGGGTAACAAATAGCTACATAACGGTCAATGGATATGAGCACCATGTTTCCCACAGAGGCTGAGGTAAGAGTGAAGCCGATGATGTAAAACAGAGCGCACATGAGGTCACCAAACATCCAGCAGGTTTCTACAAAACGCACACTTTCCACTGGCATCACTAGCAGCCCCACAAGGAGGTCTGAGATAGCCAGGGAGAGCAGGAGCTGGTTGGTGGGTGTGTGAAGCTGTCTGAAGTGGGAAATGGAGATGATGACCAGCAGGTTTAGAGCTACAGTGAGCACACTGATGGAGGAGAACAGCGTGTAGAGGAGGAAAGCATCAGAGCGAGGACGCTTTTCACCCCTGCAGGAAGAGTTCAGCAGTTGAGGAAAGCATAGTTCATCTCCCCCCAGTCTGTCCATCATCCAGGACCAAGTAGAAGTCTCAAATTGAACCTGCTGAGATCAAGCAGCTCTTTTATCATAACACACACAGTGCAGCTCATTTATCTTTGACAGCAGTTCCTGTTCCTCCTGAACTCCACACTATCTGATACAATTCTTGTCCCTGTGCTCTCTCTCCTAACTACTCATTTACCTCTGCCAGTTAATTGCTTGTTTCTTTCATTTCTCTCTTCCTCACACCTTCCTTGTTTTCCGCCGCCTTCCTCCTTTCATCCCCTGTTACATGATGTAATTTGGTCTCAAGCTACTTTGTAGAAGAGATTCTAGTTTTAAGGGCAACAACTTTGAAACCCTGTTTTTGACTTGTGGACTGTTGGTCAGGCAACAGTACCAATTTGTCAGCTTGAAATTGGAAATTTTTTACTATTTTCAGACATTTTGTAGATCAGTCATTTAAGCACCACAAAGGGCTTAATAATCCTTAGGTGCAGCCTTGGGTTTCACAGGTTAATGTCCATCAGGTCTCAGAACTGAACTCTTGACTGAGTAAGTGTATCCTTCAGATGTATGCCTTCATAACATCATTATTAAGACTAATAAATGGACAGAGGGTGTCCACGCTCTAGGCCAACTGAAGATGTTTATCACTCATCACGTTTGGTAATTCAATAATAAACCATGACATCTGTGAACTGATGTCTTCAGGGCTCTCAGTAGTTCTGTTGGGTCTGGCTCTGGCTGACCCAAGTCAGGACAAGTCAAGCACTTGTCCTGAATCCACTGAAGCATCTTCTTGGCTGCATCAATCAATCAATCAATCAATCAATCAATCAATCAATCAATCAATCAATCAATCAATCAATCAATCAATCAATCAATCAACTGTATTGTTCCAGATGGGTATGTACATAGCAGTACAGTAGCACATGACGGAAAATGCTCACACTTTCAGCTAATTGTCTTTGCCTTTACCATACTGATAGCAGAGGACAGGAAAAGAGTGTTAATATCTATTGGTTCTGGCTTGTGGCTGCCCAATGAGAGAGCCAAACCAAAACATAAAAGAAAATGGTTACATTCAATTTGAGGAAGGATTCTGAGCACCATTTTAAAAAAATGCATCTACCACAGTACTATGAGATCTTTCATCATTATTCAGCATGTTTTCACTGTGTCATCTGCAGACAAAGAGTTGCACACAAAATATGATGATTGTCAAACGTGACAATACAGTTGTTTTTTGTATTTGTCATTTAAAAGAAGATAAAGAACACAGCCCTGAGGTGAACCAGTTGAGACTGTGGTCATGTCTTAGAAGTGTGCAACCATTCTTTCTCTCTCCGTTCTGCATGAAAAAAGTTCTAAAATTCAACCGACAACATTACTGTCCAAACCAAACCAAAGTCTGTGTTAAATGTTAATGTAAAATCCACAAACATTAGTCTAGCCTGATTTCCACTCTCTTTCAGGTACTTGAAGTTAATTAGAGTTGAGAGATGAGGTTGCATCGTGCATTTCATGTAATGGTTCTATAGGCAAACTGCATACGGTTCAAAAGAAGATCTGTGTAGGTTCTTATGTTTTTCTTTTTTTCCAATGAATTTCTCAAGTACTGTAATTTCATAACCAGCAAGGTTAATGTTACCGGTCTGTAATCATTTAGTGACTTTGGGTCAGAGAGCCCTGTAGATTGTTTCCATAGATTAGAGACAACCTCCTGGCCTGAGAACAGATAGAAAATGCAACCAAGCTAATGAGCACAGTTCATCAGAGTTAGGCTGTTCATGTCACCAAGTCCAGGACTTATTCTAGCTTTGCAGTACATGAAAGTTTGCACAACCTTTGGTACTTCAAAGACAGGGCTTATATGACCAGAATTACCCAGATAATCTTTTAAAGCAGTTGTTTCCTTGCTTTCCTCCCAAGTCAGATGAAAACCCTTCTAGTGTTACTTTCTTTCAGTCCTTAGTATTGATGCTACCCAGACAGACCCCACACTAATTATGCTGAGTTTATGTTTAGTCTTGTGTTAGCAGCAGTTTAGCTTTGTGGATTTCACCTTTGATATGTTTCTGCAGATAATTCAGTTCTGATACATTTCCCTGTTTGAAAAGAAGAAACTTTTTCAGTTCTTTGACCCATGGTCTACTATTAGGGTAGACCCTAATTGCTTTTTCATCACAGTAGGATATCCATGATCTGACCACATCTGTCAGCTGATCAATGTTCCTGAATGATTCCATAAATTTGTCCCACACAGTTGTCCATGCAGCCAGTGTCATCAGTGCCTTGATATTAACCAATCTGGTTTAAAATGTGGCCATTCCACTGCCTTTCTGATTGTTGCAACTGCTCCAGGCTGCAAAGGCTGAAGCACAGTCATCAGTGTTAGTCTTCCTCGATCTGTCTTCAGCCTTTGACACAGATCCTTCTGTCTGCACTTTCTGAACTGGGTATCTCTGGCACACCTCTCAGCTGGTTAAGGTCCTACCTACAAGGGTGAAACTTCAAGATATGCTGGCAGGGACCAGTATTCAACTCTCATTCCCTCTCCACAGGTGAATCGAAAGGCTCTGTCCTTGGTCCTCTTCTCTTGGTCCTTACACAACATCCCTATTTGCTATTATGTGTTAACATAACTTCTCCTGTCATTTCTGATGTGTGTTGTGCTGATGACACACAACTCTTCCTGTCCTTTGCACCAGATGACTCCACTGTCTCATCACACTGTCGTAGAAATTTCTCCTCTTCCTTATTATATTATAAAATTTTAGCAGACTTAGGAAAGAACCATCTCAATTTTATACATGCCGGCATGGAGAAAACACCACAATCATGTAAAAAGTCTTCGGCCCTAGATCTCTCCAATCTTTATACTTCATAGGACCCCCTTACAGGACATTTCTGAGGGACAATATATGTGTACCATCTGAAAAACTAATTTTCCCTATCCATAGGTTGACTGTTTAATTATATCTGTATATACCTTATTATACACTAATGGTCTAGTGTATAAGGACCATCCCTCTACCCATGTCCTTTCTGTGACTTCCTTGTCCTTGTGACTCTTTGCCTTATTTATTGTCTATCACATTCTTTCAAACTTAAGTTGCTGTATTCTCCCACAATGCATTTATGCCTGTCTGTCTGACATTTCTGCTTGGATGAGATAGACATGTCCATCTCAGTCTCTCCATGACAGAATTCCTGGTCTCTCCAGCTAGAAACTAGAAACAAACTTGGGTATCATCACTGATGACCGATTAAGCTTTTCTGATCACATGACTGCACCTTCCTGCCCTAACTTGCTCATCCAGGCCTACAATCCTGCTTGCTCACTATACTCACACTCAGTATTCAAAAACTGTTACAAACTGAAATCTTCCAAATCTTCCTGTGTTCCTAAAATAATAATAAAAAATGTCTTTTGCACTATGTCACTATGTGTGAAACTTAACATTTTCTTATTATAGCACTTTAATTTATGCACCCAGACTTTTGCTTGCCTTTTGCCAGTTTTTGCGTGCTTTTATTCCTCACATGTAAGTCACTTTGGATAAAAGTGTACGCCAAATGACTAAATGTAAATGTAGAAGGTGTTGAGCAGTACCATACAGGCACAGTTTGTTAAAGTGTTGCTGAGTGGGTTCTTCTGCGAGTAGGTTTTCCCATCTCTGCAGAGGACTTTTGAAATTCTGTTAGAGTGTAATGTATAGTGGTACATCTCCTAACTGAAACTGTGGAGAAGGTTTTAGGTTTTTTATTTTGTTATGAGCTGATACAGTTCATTTAAAATTATAAATGCAATATGACTTTGATATTTTTAACTTTCAGCCCTTTTCAGTTTGTTTCTGAGGCGCGTGTTGAGATGTATTTGTGTCAGTGTTTCATTTTTCACTCATGGCAACAAGTTGTTAACAACTAACTGCAGTTGTACCTTGTGTCCAGTGGGAGTTTTTTCTCATATTTTTTTATATTTGTGCCATTGCGCTTCTTATAGTCACATGTGGTTACAACCATGTTTTCTGACCCAGCTTTGGTGTGTAAAGGGATTATAATTGCATCATGTGTTGATGTGTGTTTATTAACACCTTAGATTGGAATCCACCTGTGGTTTAATTTGTTATTAGACATTACTTCAAGGTGTGAACATGCCCTCTGGGATGATGTTTGTTTATCAAAGTTAACTAAGGTATCCTTCGAGGTGTGTGGTTCTAAATAATATTGATGCAAAACTTTACATAACATTGTTAGATGTTGATTTAACTATTGGTTACTTTAACTTGGTTAAGCTGAATGATTATCCTGTGGTACCTTCAGTAGTCTTTCTTATTCTTTGTATCTAGTTTTGTAACTAGAAGATAGTTTTGTATATTTTTGCCACAATATACTCAGCTGACGGTTTTAGTTGCTGCTAGTTCAGCAATTTCTGTTTTGCTAAATTCAATTATTATAATAATAGTAAAGTAATTAGGAGAAAACTAACCAGTAAAGTTTGATATTACACCATGTTTGTAGTACTTACACAAACATTAATAAATCTCTCACAACAGGCACCTTCCCAAGCTTATTTAAACAGGCCCAGATTACTCTCCTCCTTAAAAAGTCTTCTCTCGACCCCTCACTTGTTGAGAACTACAGACCTGGAATAGCTCTGGCCTGGCTTCAATCTTACTTGTCTGGTCAAACCTTCAAGGTAAACTCTCACAGCCTCTCTGCTGGTGTGCTGCAGGGCTCAGTTCTTGGTCCTCTTCTTTTTTCAATCTATACTACATCTCCAGGTTCTATCATCCGCTCACATAGCTTTTCCTCACACACCGGATGACTCAACTGTCTCATCACGAATCACTGCCTGTCTATCTGACATCTGACATCTCCGCTTGGATGAGAGAAAGACATCTTCAACTCAAGTTCTCCAAAACAGAACTTCTAGTCTTGCCAGCTAGACCTTAAATACTACAGAACATCAGCATCAACACCATGTCTTTAGTGATTGTTGCCATTTCCTGTTGGAAACCTGACGTTCATCATTTTTAACCAACTGAGCTTTACAGACCACATCTCCTCTGTCTCTAAGGCAGATTTGTCCTATATAACATCAGAAAGATCAGACCCTACCTATCTGAATATGCAACCCAACTGATTGTGCAGGTGCTGGTCATATCCCGTCTTGATTACTGCAATGCCCTTTTCACGGTGTTACCAGCATGCGCAGTCAACCCCCCCCCCACCACCACAGAGTGGTCAAGTCGACAGCATCTGCCTACCTCAACTGCCTCATTCAGGCCTAGAATCCCTGCCGCCAACTGCACTCTGCCAACGAATGGCGTCAGGTGGTCGATCACAAAACAAAATACCCAATGCAAAGCTCTTCAGCTCAGTAGTCCCACAATAGTGGAATGAGCTACCGAACTCTGCACGGTCAGCAGCCTCACTCCCAGTGTTAAAGAAACTGCCGAAAACAAACTTTTCACAACTTTCAATGCACTTAAATTAAATTTAAAAAAAAACTTTCTTGCACTTACATCTCATGAAACTGACACACTTCTTCTGATAGCACTTTGCTTTAAAGCTTTTCTCCTCGACTTAGGTTTTTGCCTGTCTTGTACCTCACTTGAAGTTGCATTGGAGGTCTTCCAAATGACTAAATGTAAATGTAGTACTTATCACTTACGTTTGTTGAGTTTTTTTTTTTTTTGCATATTTGTCATACTTAAATGATTCAGATCATGAAATAAATTGTAATATTACACAAAGATAACCCAAGTATACAAAATGTAGTTTTTAAATGATGATTTTCATGATTGCCTGGTTCTGCTGGAGGTTTCTTCCTTTCTTAAAAAGGGAGTTTTTCCTCTCCACTGTTGCCTAGTACTTGCTCAAAGGGGGATTTGTTGGGTTTTCTTTATTAATTAGTTGTATTGTAAGGTCTTAAATCTTACATTGTAAAGTGCCTTGAGATGACTTTTGTTGTGATTTGGCGCTATATAAATAAAATTAAATTGAAATTGAATTGAATTTATTAAGGGTAAAAATACTTACTCAAGACCACAACAATTACACATCTATGATTTTGTCTGTCTTTCAGACCTCATTAAAGGTCAATGTTCATGATTCAACAATAAGAAATAGACTTTGCAAAATAGCATCCATTGGAGATTTCCAATGAGTAAGCCAGTGTTGACCCAAAAGAACACAAAGTCTTGTGTCATATTTCTCAGTAAACATCTTGATTATCCCCAAGACATTTAGGTAAACGTTCTGTGGACTGATGAGACAAAAGTTAAATTTTTTGAATGGTGTGCAATTGAGATTCTGTGGCATGACCTTAAACAGACCATTCATGTTTGAAACTCTCCAGTGTGGCTGAAATACAACAATTCTGCAAAAAAGAATGGGCCAAAATTCCTCCACAGTGAAAGACTCATTGCCGGTTACCACAAATACTTGATTGTAGTTGTTGCCACCTAAGGTGGCACAACCAGTTAATAGGTTTTGGTGGTAATTACTTTTTTCAACATAGGTTCAGACAGGTTTCAGACAAAGCTTTTTAATAAATTACTTCATAATGTAAATCAGGTTATCTTTGTATATTTAATAAATTTGTTTGGTGATGGGGAAGAATACTTTTTTTTTACAGCAGTGTAAACTGTTTTGACATTTTAATTGATACTTTTTTACATTTCAATTTACTGATAATATGCATCAAGCCCAGTGTTCTGTCTTTGTTCTCAGCTCAGTACATTTAGTAAAGAATTTAAGACTGCAGTATTTTTATTTCATTGTACCTTTCCCCAAATTAAAAGTACAAGTTTATTCACTGTATGGCATCAAAATTGAACCACACCACACATTAAGCTGGTTTCATTCACACAGGTCAAAGAAAAAAATTGAGCACAATATTACCATGACATTCATGTTAATGATGAGTGCATATAAACTTGTAAACAGAACTGTGCCTGTATCTTTATCCTTAAGACATCATCTGTTCTTCTTGATATATTAAATAAAAAACTTTTTTCAACTTTGAGACTGTATATTTTTCTTATGATATCACAAAACAAAACAAAACATAACAAAACAAAACAAAACAAAACAAAACAAAACAAAACAAAACAAAACAAAACAAAACAAAACAAAACAATTGTATCATTAACTTCAGAGATAATGAATTAGTCCATGTTTTCACAGCCAAATAAAACAAAATTCAGTTTAACATGAGCATATGATGCCTGGGTGATTGTTACATAAAAGGCTAAAATCCATGCATTCTGCCTATAGTTCTGTGTTGGGTCATGTCACTGATGTGTTGCTGCCATCTGCTGATGATGGACAGACTCTCTAAATACAGCACACTGTGGGCCTGCTCAGTAGTTGAATGACAGCTTGCAGTGCAATCTGCTCCAGCTTATTTTGACTAATTTATTACTGCTTCGGAAACAAATCTGCTCTGACAGTTCCTACAGAAATTCAATCTCTTTCTGTGGATAACCTAGACACTAGATCCTAGATGGCCCTGTTGTTATAGTAGTTGATGTTACTTAATTCTTAAAACTACTTGAGAAGCTTTGACAACTCACTGCACTTTCCAATTAGAAGTACATTGAGGGGCATCTAATTATATATAGTTTTTATTGAATCTTTGTCCAGGTTACAAGAAAAAGAAAAGGTCAGTAACTCCTCCTCACGTTATGAAAATAACAGAACAGCAGGAAACAGAGCAGCTCAGTGGTGTTTTTAGGTCTGTTAGATATTTGCACAATGATATATAGTTATAGTTACTGCACATGAAAAACATTATGTTAAAATTAACTATTTAGGAATCTTAATTGTTAAACAGTTAAGTAATATTGAGATGAGAGTTTAAACACTCCGACAATGAGACAATGAATCTAATCTGTGTTGCTACACAATAAGCGTTTTTTCCTTACATCTCAAAATAACAAGCTCAAGAAAAGCAATGTCTATGGCTTTACAGTGAAAATGAAGGCATAAAAAGGTTTCACTAGAAGAGAGAGACATATGGAATATTTTAGAGAAAAAGAAGAGTTATAATAGTTCTGTAGGAAGAGGGCGATGTTGTTTAAAAGATGAGGAAGGAAGACATGAGCAGTGATACGACCGAGAACAGATTGAATCTGGGTCTGCTGGTTCCACTGCAGTGTCCTAAGTGTGGCTGTATGAAGATTAGAGGCTAGCTTAGGTTACCTTCAATTACTACAATTCACCAAGCTTTATACAGTAGATGTAAAAAAAAAAGTGTTTTCCTTCATTTGCCAATATTCTGCACAGTCTCTATGTTTTTTCCGTTGAATCAACTATGAGCAGTTTGATTACAGTGTCATGAGAGGAAATGTTTCAACTGAATCTTAAATCAGGTAATTAAATAATCTGCCTGTTCTCACAGACACTCAGTAGTTATTTACACGTTCTGTGTGGAGCTCAAGATGCCAGGCTTATTATGAATTTAAAGTTTTAAGTAGACTCTTATATGTACATTGAGTCGTTGTTATATTAATGCAAATTCATCACTGTAAGAAAACATGGGCGACACAAGGAGAAGATATGTTACTGCCAGGAAAAACTACCAGCGTTTGTTCTTCTTTTCCTTTAAACAACACTATTACTGCTCTGCCTAAAAGAAAATAATAAAATCCAGTTATTTGATTCACATCATTATAACTTACATGATTTGTGACACTACATACATTTTTCATAATTTAAAATTGGTTTTAATAGTTTGAATGTTTACCCTAATTGAGTGAAAAAAAAAATCTCATGTCACATGTCACCCTCATGGGACATGAGTTACGTACTTTTTGTAACTTTTTAAATCTTTATTTGAACTTTTTTTAAACATGTTGCTGAAAACTCCTTTATTAGTGAAACTGGTTTTCCAAGTAGTTTTAGATTCTAGAATGATTTATACAGAACAAATATAAAAATAATTTGAAACTGATTACAATTTTCATCATGTGTTAATGATTATGAAAAGCTGATTTTGCAATAATCATAAATAATATTTTCTAAATTAATACATGTGTGTGTGACATATAACACAAACATAAGAATGACAAATAATCAGGTTTATACACACACACACAAACATGTGAATGCTCACACACATTAACATACCCGGTATCACCCAGTTTTTCTTTCCATTCATTACAGTCTAATTGATTTTCATTTTAATTATGTTGAGCCAGACTCCGTCTCTCTGCAGTCTGCCTCTCACACTGTGAGAATGACACCTCCATCTCCTTACAGAGGAACGAGCTGAGGATCCACTTTGATGTCAGTCACTCCCCTGCAAAGGAAAGGTCAAAATAATAAATGTAGGCTCAATTGATGGGTTGGCAGGGTGTGCACGGGGGGTTCGGTGCTGATTTTTGGACGAGTGCTCTCCTAAAGGCGTAATGAATTCATACAGTCAAGCATGGCCAAAGAGGAAAACAGCATGAGCCCTGTTTCCATGAAAAGGTTGATCTAAATCTGTAGACAAGCCTGGCTCCTTCTTTCCGCTCGTTCTCCAACACATTGCTCTCTTCTTTCTCATCAACAGCCTTGTCTCACACATGTATGAATAAATGCTCAAAAATATCTCTGTCATTAACATTTGTCCGACTCACAGCTCTGCAAATGCATCACCTCCTCCTCCCCTTCACTTGCAGAGGTGAACTGGATCAACATGCATCAAAAAGCTCTCAGCAAGTCACCTTACTCTCCCTCACGGCAGGACGTCTTTGATTTAAGAGTAAATAACCCAGAAATAAACAAATACTTGAACATTCCTCAGGTCATGAGAGCAGATCTGTTTGTAAGTCCAAGGCAAACCTGAGCTGCGCCACATTCTTCATCTTTGAGCTATTTTGATTGGTTATTATTATTATTATTATTATTGGTATGTATGTATAAAATGTATACAATTCAAAACATCTAAAAACACATTTTTTTGTGTGTATAAAAGTATCACCAAAAACTCAAAACAAATTTGCTTCAAGTGAGCCACTGTTGGTAGAATCTTTCATTTAAGTAGCCCTACCTCCATTTATGATCTTATTTTATAATTTTATGCTTATTATGAACAACAAATTAATATGTCTGCAAAATTTAGCCTTGATTTTAACCACACACAAAAAAAATGTAAAGTAGTAAGAACATCACTTTAAATACTTAATGTCCAGTTAACATGTAAATAGTTTATTACACTATGTAATGTAGTTTTAAATGCAGGAACTATATCTGCTCCTGTGGGAAGTCTTCCTCCTCCTATGGATAATTCTCTGTTCAGTTCAGATACTCAGATGGTGAAATTCAAGACACGCAAGATGGCAAACATGATTAAATGCAGCAATTCATCAACATGCATTATATAATAATTAAGTAATTTAATTTTTTCAGTTATGTAGTAAAAAAAGTAAGATAGTTAAGAAAAAAATTAAATATATATAAATATCAAATGTGTCTTGCTGAAGTACTGAACATCAAGACATACTTAAATGTGTCCTTATATTTGCTTATAGTTACTTTATAGTGTGCAATAAACCACTTATTGAAAGCTTATTATAAATAGTAAACAGAGTGACAGAGGTAGTGTTACATTCACAGTAGCTGTACAGGTGTCAAATAAATACAGAGTAGTAGAAAGCAGAAATCTTCATGCTGAGATGCTGAAACCATATGGACACATGCAAGTCAAATAAAACCATAAATCTGCACAGTTCAGCACTAGTTAAATGTAGATCTTTTCCAGAACTGGGGTCAAAACACACAGAAACTCATGCAATTTCTGCTACAGCATGGAAAAACTGTTTATCCAGCTTGGAGATAAATTAAGTGGAAATTGAAGGAGAATATTGACAGAGAGGGTTCAAACAGTTAATTCAGTTTGAAGACAAACCAAGTATTTTCCCATTGAGAAGAAAAGTACAGGCTATACCAAAGTATCCCCAAACACACCACAGAATAAATACAGAATAAGTCGCCGCATGGGTTGCAAGCTTTCCACGTTTCAGTACATTTTCCATTTGTTTAATAACATGTGACTATTTATGCAGTGGTTATAAACGAGCTCTGTAAATCAAGCTTAAACACTGTACTTTGCAGCGGTTAAACAACTAGATGTGGTTTATTCTTCAGACTCGTGTGTGTCAACCAGACCTAAAGCCTCTGTCCTTGCTGTCAAACACTCAGATACCACTGTGTTGCACAGCCAAAACGTAATTTCCTGATCAGCCACCAGTTTCCTCCGGAGGACGGAGCCGCTCCGGGCTCAGTCACATGCGCAGTCCTGCCGTGAAACACACATCACCACGGCAACCGGCGTTCACACCGAGTCCCCGTCAGCATCCGTGAGGTCCGATCCCATCCACAGCCGACCGGAGAGCACAGGACACCAGGGTAAGTTAGTCTTGTCTTTTCTGTATTAATGTGCGGCTGCAGTAGTCCGTGTGTGGAGCTACTACACAGATACCGTTGCGGGTGCCGCAGCGGGGTTTCTCGCTATAGGAGAGATGTTTCTTCACATGACGTTATTGGTTTAGCGCAGTACTTCATGATTTTCAGTCAGCTTTAGAGGATGAATGAATGAAAGCATTATCCCACCCGAGGGTTAGGCTATATGGGAGCACATCTGAATTTGGCGTTTTAATTTGTCCCATCTGCTAAAACTCCAATTAATATGATTTAGTTTTCCTATTAGCTTTAGCCTGTATTAAGTCCTCAACTTAAAAACAAGCCCCGTGGTTTAGACATGTACACTGTGAGATTGGAAGTCATACTTGTATGTATGTATGTATGTATGTATTATTATTATCATTATTATTATTATTATGAACAACAACAATAATAATAATAACAGAACCATAATTATGTAACACATTTGCTGGACCAGCCTTCTGTCTATTTCATGTGCAGCTGTTACATCTCTGTTCTATGGTTCCCCTGCTTACACAGTCTGTACATCTTGGCGCAGCAATCTTCAATGCAGCAAGTTCAGATACAGTGTGCATGACCAGTGGACCCGAAGAACCTAAGAGAGTGCCCTTACCTGTTCATACACAGCATGTCTTCATCTATAGAAAGCTGTGTCGTCATATGCAAATATATGACAGGTTGTGCTAATGAATTAAAATATAAAATCATGCCATCATTTTAATATTAACTTTATTTTACAGTGGATATTTTAGCGTGTAAAAGATGTAATTTCCTGCACAGAGTGTGGGAACACTGGGTTTTTGACAGCAACATTCAGCTCATTTGTTAATCACAGATTCAGGATGATTCATCATACCCACACTTCACTCCAACTGTAGGGAGAAAAGATGGCGGCCAGAACAGATGACCACTTTAACCACCCACTCATCGAGCTCTATACTTTTGAATAATGTACCCATTCAAGATCTTTGCTTCTCTATAACTACGTAAATACAAACACACAGCTGCATCAGAAGATTCATGTTTGTTTTTGACAAAATTTAAGTCCAAACTGTCTAATGCCCATGTTAACTATGGTCTGGAGTTTTTAAACTTGATGATGTTTAATAAGATTACTTACTTATTTAAAAGACAATTAACAATAGCTGTGTCCAGCGACCTTTGTTAATGATATAGCATCTCCTTTACCAGAAGTTCATCTCCTGTTCACCAGGGATTTCTCCTACAGCGTAAAAACTGTAGTTTGCCTGCTGGTGTGTGCATCATCATTATGAGTCACTGGCGTCAGTGGGCTGTGGGGTCTTTGGCTGAGGGAAGGTGTTGTGTTGCACTGCGTGAAAGAGCTCCTCACCTATTCCGCTCCTCCACATTTAGATCATCACAGGAGAGAAATTATTGGAGGAGAGAAACTGATAAGGAATTCGAATAAATGAGATGAATCATACACACTAGTTATGAAATGTGTTTACTCTACGCAGTAGAGTGTAGGTAAACAGCTAGAGCCAGCATGTGGCTAGCTTAGCTTAACGTAAAGACTGGAACCAGGGGAAGCAGTTAACCTGGCCCTGCTAGTAGGGGTAAATATCCACTGTCAGTAACATTAAAATTCAATAATCACCACTCTGTATCCTGTCAGTTAAATATAGTATGTGCAAAAACTGAAGTGTGAAAAATAACAACTCTTGGCGAGGTGGCGGCCGACTGAGATAATTCCCCACCAAGAAAACATTTTTGCCCTTTAGTTTTAATATTGCTACAAATATACTGTGATTTGGGTTTATGGTTTTTTATTATTTGTAGTGAGTTGTTTCATTTAACAAGCTAACAACAATCATGTTAGGTGCTTTGTGAGTTCATATCGAGCTAAAAGCTAAATGTCATGCTAACATACTGACGTTTAGATGGTCTATTATGTTCACCATTTTAGTTCAGTGAGTTGGCATGCTAACATTTGCTAGTGTAATTAGTACCACACGACACAGCACACAACAACATTTACAACAAGATGACGCTTAATTTGAGCAGTTTCAGTTGTTACATTTACAAAGCATGTAGTGTGAGTCAGTCTGACCTGAGCAATCTGTCTCTGCTTTCCAGATCTGTCCAGGCATTTTCAGGCAGCCAAACAGTCATGGTGAAGCTGGGCAGCAATCTGTCTGATAAGCTGGAGAAGCAGCCATCTGCAGACGACGGCTTTGATAACATCCCCCTAATCACGCCCCTGGAGGTCAACCAGCTCCAGCAGTCGTACGCAGACAAGGTAAGTATGGTTGATTAGATCTGTGTTAATGTGCCTGCCCACTTATGTTTGTTTTTCTCTAAAATACGGTGTTTCTAGGTTGTTGTCCAACCATAGCAAAAATATGCATTACAACATTAGAGAAATACCCACCGGATTACGACTCACTGTAGAACACATCTGGACAAACATCATTAAAATTCATGTGGGCGTACTTACTTTTCTTGCATAAGCCCCATTACTGAGACTGCTGTATTTACTTTCCCTTACCAGTCATTCCAGGTTAAAACCTTGGCATCATCCCACGCAATGCAAGCACCCCTTTGAATGCTTAATGCATGAAGAAAGCCCTCACAATCATATTTTGGTTAGATGATGCTCTCAGCAGCACAGGATGTTCCACAGTCTGATTAGATGGTTGTGAAACATTAACATAAAACACTGTGTAGCTCCCAAATGTCTTTTTATGGCACTGATTAAAACTGGCTGCTTTAGCAAATGATGTTCGTGTATTTTTAATCAAGCAGTGTTTTCAGTGGACACAGACTCTGTGCTGAACACTGAGAATAATAAAATCAGTCAACTATAATATATAACAAATAAGTGCTAATTAGGACTACTAAGCTTTTAGAGTCACTGAGCCAGTGCATTGTTTCTTCTTCAGGTCATTGTGAAGACATCAACTCAGTACCAGCTGCAGCAGAAGAAGAACAAGCTGTACGTGCCGAACATCAAGAAGCTGAATATTAGCTTCTACAGTGATGTGTCAGACAAAGCCAAGGTATACCAACCTAACAACAGAGAATCTACAAAAATAATTATTTTGGTGTAAATCTGGGGATGTTGTTTCTTGATAATGCCATGAAAAACCAAATGTAAAAATTAACAATGCACTGCATTCTCCTGTTACAGTAGCATACACTAAAAACTAAAATCCCCATTTATAGATGTAGTCAGGATGGTTGGTACTTTTCTGTTAAAGAAAGAAAAACTCACAGTGGTCAATGAAATTAAAAATAATAAACATTTACTGAAAATTAACTAATGAAAATCAGACAATGCTTTTGAATTGTGATTCAACATAAGCATTTAAAAAAAAAAAACTAATGAAACTGGCCTAGACAAAAATGATGGTACTTCTATAAAAGATCGAAAAATAATTTGGCCATAAGACCATGTTAAACTAAATGGTGTCCTGTAATTATCAGCACAAGTATCTTCAAACTTGTAATGAGTCAGGCTTCCTATTTAGAGGGTGAAAAGTCACTGTGCTGTTTGGTATCATAGTGTGTACCACACTGAACATGGACTACAGAAAGCTAAGGAGAGAGCTGTCTCTGGAAGATAAAAGAAAATCATAGACAAACATGTTAAAGGTAAAGTTTATAAGACCATCTCCAAGCAGCTTGATGTTCCTGTGACTACTGTTGCAAATATTAAGAAAGTCCACAGGACTGTAGCCGAGCTCCCTGGACGTGGCCGCAAGAGGACAATTGATGACAAATTGAAGAGACGGGTAATGTGAATGATTACCAAAGAGCCCAAAACAACATCCAACGAGATGAGAGGTGAACTCCAAAGTCAAGGTACATCAGAGTCAGATTCGTCACTCCGCCAAAGTCGACTTAATGGAAGACGACTGAGGAGGATTCCACTGTTGAAAGCAAATCATAAAAAAATGGCAGTATGCATATTAACAAGCCACAAAGCTTCTGGAGGAATGTCCTTTGGACAGATGAGACAAAACGGTAACTTTTTTGCAAGTCACATCAGCTCTATGTTCACAGATACAAAAATAAAACATACAAAGAAAAGAACACTGTCCCTACTGTAAAACATGGAGGAGGCTTGGTTATGTTCTGGGGCTGCTTTGCTGCATCTGACACAGGGTGTCTTGAATCTGTGCAGGGTACAATGAAATCTTAAGACTATCAAGGCATTTTAGAGTAAAATGTGCTGCCTAGTGTCAGAAAACCTGGGTTCAGTTGCAGGTCATGGGTCCTCCAACAGGATAATGACCCAAAACAGCTAAAACCATCCAAGAATGGATAGGTGTGGTTTGACTTTCATTAGTTAATTTTCAGTAAATTTTTATTTATTATTACCTTTGTCATTTTCACATTTCATTTTAGTGACCATTGTCACTTTTCTTCCTTTACTGGAAGGGTACCAACAATTTTGTCCACGCCTGTATTATATTTGTTGATAACAAAACAAACACCACAAAAATATATTCCCAGCCATTTCCTTAAGTATTGATGACACTTGCCGCTGATGTGGTGTATATGTATAAATTGATTTATGTGTGTGTCATCACTCAGATCACCGGTCTGATCCTCATCACTTTGGCCTTCCTGACCAGCCTGCTCCTCCTGCTCATGTACAAAGCCATGTGGTATGACCAACTTACCTGTCCAGAGGGTTTCATCCTTAAGGTATAAGAACATGTTTATTATTGCATTAAGTCAGTTATTGCAGTTAAGTGAGTTGTGAGGACACTCACTGACTTTATGCATAACCCAGTGCCCCTCTGTCAAAAAGAGACTCATAACTCAACAATTATTGTAGGCATTCACTACGAATCCTGCTATGTATTATTATTATAAACTAGCCAAATTGCCTGGTCTTGCCTGGAACTACTACTACTACTACTACTACTACTACTACTACTACTACTACTATACTATAGGAGCTGTATTCTGAGTTGACCCAGTCTATAATGTTAGAGGTTCTTGACAACTTTTGTTTTTCAAACCTTTTTAAACTGGGGGAAGCCAATAGAAGAGCGTAGCTCAGTTCTGATATGACCCACTCCCACATTTTCAGGGGTGGGCTACAGCTTCCGTTTCATAAACTTGTCATAAAAATGACTTGCCGAGGCACATGAGGTCCTATTTTTGGCTGCAGGACACCCACAGGTCAGATAGACCCAGCCTCGTGAAATTTTGTATAAGTGTGCTTAGTTTTCAGTTGTGTCTATAAGCAACAAACACACAACCAGAAATAGGCTTTTTAAAATATAGATAACAAGGCTGGCTTTGTTGTCTCCATGCATGCTCTGTAGAATCACCATTAGTTTATCAGCATTTTAATGTGAATGCCTGCTTTAGAGGCATGTTGGTACAAAATGTACCTGGCTCAATGTAGACATAGGTTTGGGATTGTGAGTACTGGTCAAAACATCTTCACACTGACCACACAACCATATTACTGAATTAAAATGTGTTTGCACAACCATAGAGTGCTATGTTAACACACTAACACATGAATTAGCTCACATACTGTACATACAAACCCAATTCCAAAAAAAAGTCTACATAAACAAAATGCAATTACAAGTCTAATAAACCCATATTCTAGCCACAGTAGAACATAAAAACATATCAAATGATTAAACTGAGAAAATTTACAATTAAAAAAAACAAAAAAACACCAATTTTGAAATTGATGGCAGCAACACATCTCAAAAATGTTGGGACACAGCCATGTTTACCACACCGTAGCATGCCCTCTTCTTTTATAGTCTGTGAATTTCTGGGAACTGAGGAGACCAGTTGTTGGATTTTGGGTGAGGAATGTCTGATATAGGATTCTAACTGCTAACAGTCCTGGGTCTGCTTTGTTGTGTTTTGCATTTCAAGATGTGCCAAATATTTTGAATTGGTGAACTATGTTCACATATAGTGACTTTTGGACGTATTCCTGAGCCCGCCTGAGGGCCTGAAGGGCATGAGCATCCAATGTTGTCTTTTAGCCTTGTCCCTTGTGCTAAGAGATTTCTCCAGATTCTCTGAATCTTTAGATGATATTATTTACAGTAGATGATGGGTGATATGTTCAAAGTCAAATTTCCATTGAGGAATATTGCTCTGAAATAGTTTGACAATTTGTAGATGCTGCTTCCTCTGCCCATCCGTACTTCTGAGAGACTGTGGCTCTCTAAGATGCTCTTTTCATACGTGTTACTCACCTGTTGCTAGTTAGCCTAATTAGTTGCAGCTCTTCCTTGTTAGTCCCTCTCACTTTTCCAACCATTTTGAGATGTGTCTCTGCCACCAATTACAAAATTACCTTGTGTTTTTCTTAAAATGTTATATTTTCTCAGTTATACATTTTATGTGTTTTGTTCTATTGTGAATAAATTAGGGGATTATGGTTTATGATTGCATTGTGCTTTTATATACATTTTACACAGCCTTCCAACATTTTTAGAATTGGGGTTGCAGTTCAAACCATTTAAACACTGCTTTGCATACGTTATTTTGCAGTTTTTGTGAATTAAACACAGATGCATAAATATGTTGATTTACATGGTTGAGGGAAAGAAAGGAAACCTATTCTAAGCCCATTCAACTATTCTGCTGCATGTCCTCCTGCACAGACTAAACAAGTCATATCAGAATGTCATCCTTGGATATATGACTTCTTATTACTTTATCTGGGCCCAAGTGCTCAGACACAACACCCACTCTGAGGGTACTTACACAGTCTACAATGTAGCTCATCTGGTGTGTTATGTCTCTGCCCACAATCACATCATGTTAGAAGGTTTCTCATAATATCGGAGAAACCCAAACTCATTATCTTCCAATGACACCTTGGAGGCATCGTGTTCCGAGCCAGCTCTGACACGCACGTTAGTTAAAGACTCTGTCTCATAGAAGAAAATGAGAGAGTGGGAGATACAGAGAGAGGGAGGGAATAGGAGTGACAGAGTCTGCTTTCTGGTCAGGCAGAGATTGGGACGCCTGACTGTGAATCGGAGGGGTCTTTAATTAGAGCTGAGCGTGACTAAACTGTGATTAAAGGCTTAACAGTGAGGGGGAAGCAGGGAAGGGAAAGGGGGATGGGGGGCACCTTCCGGCAAAGCTTTTGAAGTTTTTGCCGGTTACAGTTGCTTTTCGCATTTTTTTTTTGCTAATGTGTTGTTGCAGACATGAAAAGAGGAGGGAGGATGGAGGTTGGTGTAGTCACTGCTGTGCTTTTTTAAAGGTTTGACTCCTCACTGTGAAGGAAGGTCAGGTGGTTGATCCAATGAGGGGACATGTTCATAAGCTCAACACAACACAGTGGACTGTTTATGAAACAACATAATGTTGACAGGATGGATGTTAAGCTTTTAAAGTTAAACTTAGTTTAATTGTTTCATATTACATGGTTTTATTCTAAATCAGAAGGATGTTTTTTTTTCCTTAACCTCTATTCCTCTGGTCTGATGTAAATATTTGCTATGCAGATACTTAAAGTAAAACTCACTTTGTACTTTATGCTGTCAACATTAAATGCTACTAGTTTCCCTCTGCTCTATACATTTTGTGGCATATTTATTTGACCAGCCACAACTGACACATGTAGCGTTATAAAAAAGTGCTTGGATTTAAAATAGCACCATCATCTAAGCAGAGCTGATTTTTTGTTTCAGGAACTTAGATTAAAAGTCTAAGTGGGGTTTAAGTGGGAAGTCATGGAAAAGTGTGTGAAAAATGCGAACAAGGTGAAAGAACATTTCAGGAACAAATATACAGTCTGTGTCGACACTTTTGCAGAGACTTTGTGTTGTGTTGTTAATGTCAGGTCAACGTGTGCCACCTGAATCTTAACAAGATATTCTTGTCTTTCTATTATAACAGCAGAAGCACTGCACCCCAGCAGCTCTGGAGATGTACTACACTGAGCAGCAGCAGCAGGAACCGGGCATGCATGGTGGCACCAACACCGGGCTGTACGCTGCTCTCAGTCGCCTAAACCAGGTCAAGGGGACTGGGCCTGAGCTACCATCGCCATGGTTACCAGTCATCAGCGCTCTGAAAGAAGCTGAGGTGGCCAAACAAGGCAGTGAATCACTGAAAGGAGAGTTGGAGGGAGAGGAGTGAAGAGTCTGAAGATGTTACACAGTGTTACAGGAGGAAATGATGATTAGCAGGTTGTGTAGGTTACATTCTCGTGTGTGCGTGTGTGTGTGTGTGTGTGTGTGTGTGTGTGTGTGTGTGTGTGTGAGAAAACACACATTTACTCAGTAAACTCTAGTCAGTCCTGTTTTATTCTGTTAATACTGAATACATGCAAATACCCACATCCATTTGTGTGTTTGTACACATGTAGGGCTATACCTTGACATGAGAACTGGTTTGAGTTAGAGACTATGGGAGGATATTTGGCCAGTCCTTACAGTGTCAAAAGATTGTTTGAGGGTTAACACTTGTTTTTTTAAGGGTGGTTTAGGTTTAGTTAAGTGATGACATTTAGTTGT
>OMLM01009298.1:0-21701 GCA_900302695.1 Helostoma temminkii | reverse complement strand
TGTCACATTTGAGAAGCTTGGACTACAGGAGTATATATTTTTGCTTGAAAAAAAAAAGACAGTTTTTCTGACATTTGATTATTGACTACTTGTTTACTTTTATTCACCATATTTGTTTGTGCTCTGTATTGATTGACATTATTGCCCTCAATGTGAAAAACACTAAAAAATAAAGTCTGTTTCTCTCTGTGTAGGAGTGTCTTACTCTCTGTTTCTGGATGTCCTCACTGACCTGTCTTTCTCTCCCTCTGGGTGTCTTCATCTCTTTCACTTCACTGGTGTCAGTGTTGACACACAAAGCATATTTCAAATTCCGTCATTTAATTAAAATAACATAATGCACATATTGAATTACTCATTTTACTTCACTGTATCACACTCAACACTCAGTGTCCAAACTGTGGCATATGTACTAGAAACAAATTACCGGAGTGGAATAAAAGGTATTTTTTGCTGAAAGTACAATTCTTTTGCCTCAATAAATTTCAAAACAATAAATCCCCATTTGTTAATGGTGATTCATTTGTATGTTTCTGAAATCTCAATTTAACACCAATTGTAAACCACTAACTTTATCATTTAGGAAAAAGTGAGTGAGAGGGTGATTTCTTCATCAGCTCATCATCATCATCATCATGTTTCCCCACCTATAGCATCCTCTATTAAATAATAATGATACATGTCACCCTCCTAATACCACATGTCTTCTTTAAATATAGTTTTAATACTTTTAATACAAATTGACTATGAATTCACTCTGAGACTCGAATTGTCACTCATTAACGTAATCTTTGAAATGAATCAAATTAAATTTCCTTTGCTTTTTCTTCATGCCCATAGCAGCTCTGAAGGAACTCCGGGACTGTTGACAATATCTCACAACCCTCAATGAGTTTCTAATCCTTGACAAGATCCAGGGGCTCAGTCCAGCATCTGGCTTTCCTGAAAAATCTTCACAACCCAACAACCATTGAAAACCATCACATACAGTTCAGTCCAAAACCAAATTACCATTTATTTATTTAACATTTTTGCATGTCAGTGGTGATAACCCAGCAGCCACAAAGAGACAAATCTGCACTGCAGAAAAAGTCACAAATTATAAAAAAGGAAGAAAGAAAGAAAGAAAGGACATTTAGCTACTTAGCTGTAGCTGTCATTTACTGTTACTGACATTGTTACATCCACTAAATCCAAAAAAAATTATCAGCTGAAAAATGAAACACTCTCTACAAACTCTTCATTGTAAAATGCAGCAAAGTAAATCATGTGACATTAAGATGCAAAAAAACAGCAAAACTGTTTGGAAGGATGAGAAGTAACCTTAGTCACATTAATATATGAAACAAACGACACATTTCCATCACGTCTTCGTTCTTCATCTGTTTTTACGTTTGAGGTTTAACCGGCTCTTAGTTGCATCACCTGGGTGTGCCTTCTCATGCAACAGTTTACAAACCTAATTGGAAAATTAGCACTACAAGCTCAGTGAACCAACTTTTATTATTCAGATAATAGTGGAGAGAAACATTCACTTTTCTCAAAAAAATAATAGTGATGCAGTTTTTTGTTTGTTTGTTTGTTTTTTGTCAGGCCAGTTTCTTATCGTTTGTGGAATCTGATCATTCTCATTGATCCATACTGTTTTACATTTCCAGGCGAGAAAGCTGGAAGTGTGTTTCAATCCCACATGTCCATGGATTTATTATAAGGATCCTGCAGGAGTCTTTTCCCAGTCAGCAGCCTGGATTAAGGTATTTCCAAAATTAGCAGGTTACACGTTACACATGAGCTGAAAGTCAGCATTCCCCACTGAGATTGAATTAAAGCTGACACAGAGAGGCTCAGTAACAGCACTTCACTCACACTGCACAAGACAGTCATGGTTTACTGTAATTAGACCACTACAAGTTCACCTCTGGATCTTCTTATTGCCCACAGATTATTAAAATACTGTATCATTACAGTTGTTCTACTTTATAATGGTAATGAACATGTCACTGTGGATTAATGGTGCTATTAAAGGCCTCTGGTTCTGGATACGTGGTGTAGCATGGAAGCCAAATGTAAGACAAGAAACTCATATAAAAAGGTTATTGATATGTATGCCAGTATCTCTTAAGCAAGACTGGGAACACTACGAGCATGGTTATTGTAAGAATCCCCCTTTAACCTCACCATAAAAAAAGATGTCATGTCATGTGCTCATTGCCTCACAGAGCCCTAATTCTTGACATGTTTTCACCCCTCACTTCATTTGACAGTGGTCATAGCTGCAGAGAAAACAAAGAAATACTTTCAGGAAAACAGTAAATTTGGAAACGATGATGAACAACTGTCAACAAATAATGACAGTCGCTATTAAAAACCGAAGCGACCCTCTTACCACAAGCCTCTCTCGAGGGGGACGAGGGAAGCCAAGAATAAATTGCCTGTCTGTAGTCATTTGAATGCAACATTTAGCTGTGATTTATGTGAAGGCAGAAAAGCATTATGAGAAAACATTTTCCAAGTGCAACAGCTTGCAGCAATTTACAATATATGGGGGAGAAACCACTGAAACAAATATTTGACTGGCCTCCATATTGAAATGGATATATTTATACACACTGAATTTAGTCAAAGGCTCGGTAACAAACGCATGGCTTCACCAAAAAACCTCTCTGCGTTCTCGCAGTAAACATTTTACTGATGCTACAGGGGTTTTGAATGAAAGATATTACAGTCATAATTCTCACAGCTGAGCAAGAGATACAGACATAATCCACACGAACAGGGAGAGAAGATATGCTAGAGGTAAATCGGTTAGTATCTGTGTCAGAAACAGATTCAGGGATCTAAAAATCTTGTTTTGATTAGTTTTAGTTAAAACATGTAAAGCTGAAATACATTTATTCTTATCTGTGTTGTGACTGCTACACTTCAATTTCCCACACTTCTTTCCTGCCAAACATTCTGGGATAAGTTAAATATATTCTCAGCATATTTCCCAAGATGACATCAATAATAGAAGACATTAAGCAAGTTTCACTTTAAAACAAACAGATACATTCCTCTTGAGGTAAATTGCACAGTATACTAATATTTTCCTATTCAATTTGTAAAATTAAATAACTGTAAAATAATTGTAAATAAGTGTTCAAGTGTTTAAAGCTGCACTAATCAATATTTTTCTGTATAAATACACACAAATAAAAGTGTGTAATGTGAAATGCATCAGCTGTAGCGAAATATCCACTCGGAATTCATACATGGATCAACACTTCCTATTAACTCTATGCAGTATTTTGGCATTTTTCCACTGGTTGTTTTGGTTTTGTAACCCACATTTTTATTGTTTTGGTTCAGTATCATTACTCTCATCAAGCCAGTTCTCTCAACGAGGCAGATGTTTTCAGCAAAACAACTATAAAACCTGCTGTTCCCTGTTCTGCAGCGGACAGACAAAGTTAGAGGTGAACATAATACAACATAAAAAGATGAACATAAACAGATAAAATGAGAAAGAACGCTGGACTTAAAATCATCAGGATGCCAGGAATACAACCTCAAATAAATCATAATGTCCCTATTTTTCTGATGAATCTGCAAACATTTGAGTGACTAGAGTCAGTGGCATCACAACATATTAATTGTTAAACTTTCAACATGTGAGTTGAATATATGTAGAAGAAATCACACATCTCATAACTCTGTCTGCTCTGTCGTGAGATGTTTCCGAGGCGTTCCGTGGCTCCTACAGACTTCCTCTGGATCCTCCCAAAACCTTCCAAACAGTACTACATAAAAACTTTGTCAGCCCATAAGTGGACCTCCATCTTGGATTTACACACCAAGATCCACATGTTACACTATTGCACCCACCCATTCTCATATTACATGCATTGCTGATGGCTCAGCTGGACCCACCTGCAGGCTTCCACAAGCTGACTAATCACAAGAGAGCGGTGGAAAGACAGGAGCTAAAATAATAATAATTAATACAGAGTTTAAACAATTTTCGTATGCTTATTTACCCTAAACTTACTTTTACTATACTGAGTGGTGTATGTGCATACATTGTCACTAACACGGTGTTTCACATTGTTCTGCTGAAGAGGGCAGATGGTAAATCCTAATTTCAAATGCCCTTGAAGAAACAACATGTTAAAACGACAAAAGCCATCAACTGTTTTTTGGATGTAAATTGGACTCTAGAGCTTCTTTCCACCACTTTTTTCCACCATGACCCAGTCCTGTGGCAGCAAGCACAGAAATCCTGTTCATGCTTTTAAGTGGATGGAATGATTCTAGGTGTGTAATGTTAGCCCATACTTTAGTATTTTCAGTGTTTCTCATGCAAAAAATAAATAAATAAATAATAACAACAACAACATCAATCTGGGTGTTTTGTTGTTACAATAACTCCAATGTCATTTGGCTGCAGTCCTAGTCACCATCACTCTATGTTTTTCCCATTTTGCACTGACGAGGATGCCAATAATCTGCAGAAATCGGCTTTCCTGGGGATGTACCTTGCCATCCAGAGAAGGGGTATGAGAGTGGCTGGAGCTCTCTACCTTCAGAGTTTCCACCGAAGGTGCTAAGTCTCCCAGGTCAAAGGGTATATCCAAATCCACATTGGTTCAGGCTCCAGTTCCTCCTCCAGAGTCTGTGCCCACTCCAGCTTCTGACTTGCCAGGTCCTGACATACCCATCCAGACTCAATAGTTGGCTGTTCCTGCCAATATGATGCTAAAGGGTAGGTCAGTGCTGTCACTTCCTGTCCTAATCCAGTCTTTTGACACCCAATTCCTGTATTTAGGTGCAGCAACATAACCACCACTGCAACATCAGTTGACGCTGAGGACGTCACCACCACATCAGCTCCTGTTCCTGGGAAGAATGCCGGTGAGGTCTACTGTGCCCCTTCATCGGTTACCAGCTGTTTACTTCCTGTCCCCACCTTTCCTGATGTGACCTTGGGTCGATGCGAAGATCACATCAGTGCCTGCTTCTCTCTCTGGAAGCGCCTTTGTCAGATATTGCAAATGCTTGATTGCAGTTTTTGCCGCCAAGGGTGGCACAACCTGTTATTATGTTTAAGGAGCGGTTTTTACATAGGACCAGGTGGATTCAGACAGCTTTTTCCCTGTTAATAAATGAAATCATCATTTTACAACAGCATTTTGTTTTTAATCAACTGAAAATGCCCCAGTGACAGTGGAGGCGTCTGCCAGCACCCCGGCATCGGGTTTCATTTCCTGCTACTCCTCCTCAAGAGTGGCGAACAAAGTTTTTTCCACACTGGTTAACATCGCCACTAGTTTACACATTTTCTGCTCTGGTGAGTTAGCATACCTGCTGCTTGAAAGGTATTAAGCACTTTTTATATTGCATTGAAGTTTTTTATTCATCTTGACAGCTTAACAGACAGATAACAATTTGAAAAAAAATGTTAAAGCTCTTAATCTTATTTCACTGTGAAATAATCTAACTCATTGAACTGCATAGCATCATTCCTTTGCATCATCTATCCAGTTGTATCATGATATCATGATTGGGGTATGAATCATATCGTATTACATTGGAAGTTCTTGCACATTGCACATACCTTTAATGAATTGGATCGCTGACAGTGTATCACATCACACCAGAGATCTACTCTGTACCCACCCTTCTTTGACATAAGCATATTAAGAAGGCCAGAAATGTAACAAATTAACTCTTGACAACTCAATCTGTGGAGTAAAAACTATTCCAAGTGACTCTGATTAGACAATGCTTTAAGTGTGCAAAAGCTAAATGTAGCTACTTTGGACAATCTAAAATATAATAAAATAATAAAATATAAAAGATATTCAAGGTGCTGAGTACATAATTTCATATTGTCATAATTTCAATAGAAGGAGAAGGTGTGCCCAAACTTTTGTCTGGTAGCATATATGTATGAAAACTGTAGTTATTTTCTTAAATTCAACTAATATGTGTTTTTGCTATTTAAATAATTTTCTGTTTTATTGTCTTGTTTTACACACACTATTAATCAAACCACTCAATATATTATGACATTATGACATGATATTTTGACATCACTACCTTGGTAATTTTCACTAAACTGCACAGACAATATCCTAAAAGTTACAATCTACTAAACAGTGTTCATATTTTTTATTTTGTTTTATTAGTAGTACTACTGTTATCTTTTGCAGATATAGTCATAATGTTTTCCAGGCCTTTTTGTTTTGGTTTGTAGTCCTGACGACGATACTGAACAATAAATAAAACAAAGACACAAGGGGGACTATGTCATTTGTTTTTCTTAGCTAAAAACATACTTACAACTCTTACTGGGCTTTAGTTGGCTCTGTATTTTTTGGAAGCATTTTGAGGTACACACTGGTTCAGGCACACGAGTGTCAGACCTGGATGGGGGGTGGTACAGGTAAGGGTCTGATGGGGCTTCCATGTATCTCTTTAAAACTTACAGTAAAGTAGATTAGCAAAAAATGAATAAAGACTTGGATCAAATATCAGGTTCTATATGTGTGTATCATAAATGAGATCATGCATAATATGGTTGCTTTAAATTATAAGTTAGCGATAGACTGTTAAGCTGTCCAGCGTGGATCCTGCTTCTTGCCCAATGTCAAACCAATTTCTCTCTGGGATTAATAATGTTTTTTTAATCTTGACTCAACCTTCTGGCATAGATAGACCTAATGAATAGATGGAAGTTACAAATAAAAAGTTACAGATGACTAAAACTAATAAACATCTATCTTGTCCCTGCTCAGTACAAAACGTAGCATCACACACAAACAAACACACACATTTGTTTGCAAGCAGGCAGAACTTCAGCACTCCTCATGCACAAGCAAGAAAACACGAACACCCTAATTAATATGTCACAGAGAAAATATTTTAATCACTTACAAATGGGGGTGACTCCATACTGCCCTATGCCATTTATTTACAGTGAGGCTGAGACTTATTGGCATGAGGCAGCACATACAGCAAATTCTTAGACATCTAAATTAGAGGGGGCCTGGAGTGTCGTGGCTTCAGATACATGTGCGTAACCTCTGTGGTCCCCAAGCCCCCTCCTTCAAATTTGCGTCTTTCCTAATCACTGCCAAATGGATTTTTTTCCTCACTCCCACACTTTGAGCAATATAAGCAATGAGAAAGAGAGGAAGGAAGTCATTGTATTCAATGAGAGCCTTCCATTTTTATTTTTTACAGCCGCGTCACATACAGCCCCCCTTCTCCTCCACATAAACGGAGCAACTCTTACAATTACCAAAGCTTTCATGTGTCCCAGTCAGCGGTCACTGGGGAAAGAGGGCCAATTGCTTATAATTAAGAGGTATTTGTTTGGAAGCTGTGGGGTGTTAAATTCTCCATACACATGGCACTTTTTTTGTCATATTAGCAGCACTGTAGCATAGAATCCCCAGTGTAAGTACAAAAACGTAGCTCAAAAATGCTGCAATGTTTTCTTAGCAAGATTAATGTGAGGAATTCTAAATGTAGTTTGAACAATAATTGCTAACTCGAGTTACTTGTTACAGAAATTTTTGTTGATTACAAGAAAAACTACTTGTCAGACTGAAGTGAGCTTGTTGGACAGAGAGTCTGAATAGACATGAATGCACTTTTAATTTCATTTGCGCCTTATGCCACAGTAAAAGAATTCCATACTTCACCCAGCATATGCTAGTGATTATTTATTACAGTTTTGCCTGCATTTTAGGTAATGAGAGAGAGCCAGTTAACTTGTGATCACTCACATCCAAGGCAAATGCCTACAATTAAAGTTTACTGTGTGTTTGTTTTTCACTGGGTTTTGAACGTTTAGCTGATGGAACAATTTGGCAGACACAATCTCAGAGCGGCAAAAGTTTGTCTTGCAAACAAAGCTGCAGCGAAGGAAACAGTTGAAGGACAGCATCACCACAAACATGTCTCTCACTGTGTTTATGAACTGGTCTACTGTGAAAGGAAGATAAGTTTATAGGTAAAACTCTTTTCTCAAAAGTAAAAATAACAACAAATAACAACATTCAATATGGATAAGGAGCCGAGGAGCTGAGATTAGAGAAACTGTAACACATTTAATTTGACAGTGTCTGTATTATCCAAACTGTTAGACACAAAATCAGCTGGTATTTAGTTGTTAATTTATAGGAAATTGTCCACAATAGTCAAAGGCCTAGCATATGTGTTTGAACAGGTACATGAAACAAGTGTAAATTGTTACGGTTAATAATTACAGTACCGCCTCATTGTATTGGAAATAATGTTTTAGGCAAGTGATAAATAGCAGACATCAGTAACACTCAGAGAGGAAAAATAGATAGTTGGAAAATGTGTCACTCTGAGTCACTTTTTGTGATTCATGAAAATTAGATGATGTAGTGATGAATTTTTATTGGGTGGAGTCTTATGTTTTTGTTATTGTAACATTTTGGTATTTAATGACTGACTAATTTAATGACTTTTGAAGAAGTATGAAATTATCTAGCAAATATATGACTAGTAAAATAAATCTAATCAAAGAAGCACCAAAGTAATTAAGTCTTTTGAAATGAATAGATACTCTCAGAATCTTTACTGGAAAGTCTGTCTCTGTCGTTTTTAACTCCTCCTTTAACTCTACAGCTGATCTGCACTAAACACTGGAGACTGACACATGGCTAAAGTGCAGGCGGACACTCTTATTACATGGGTAAGAATTGTGTACGGAAGAGACTGGGGAAGGTCATATGATGTGGAAGAGGGTGTTCCTGAAATGAAGACAGACAGTTAGGTAAGTGGTAGCAAACACAGGTGAGTTCCTAAATTGCAAATGATAAATGAAACAGACCAGTGTGAAGCTAAATAAAGTTGCCTTTTAAATAATAAAATATTAAATGTAGCAATTATTATAAAAAATGTTAGTGATGCGATTATGCCTGTGAACATCTCCAGAGGTTGTGTTAATCGAGGACTACCCGTCATTGAAGGATTTTTTCTAACAACGTCAAAAAAATCTGAACGCCGTCAGTCATTTTGACAGATTACAACACTCAGGGTGATCTAGCATTATTTTAAGTAATGACAAGTGTGCATATTAATTACCTTCGTCCAGCCTTGTGTTTTATCTCTCACACGCATGACCTCTTGTCTAGCTGAGTTTAGTCTTTGCATTTTGCTTCACAAGCCGCCACAAGTTCTGTGGCATCACGAGCCCACACATGCTGAAGGGCTGTGCAGAGCATGACTGAGCCTGGCTTACAGTAGAAGAGCAAAGTGGAGCAGGTATACTGAGGACTGGTCAGAGCAGAGTGGATTGATTACACGTCTTGTGTTTTTGCGCTGGTTGAAATTGCATATTGCAACTGTTTCAAATATGTCCTTTAATGTCATTAAAAAACAAAAATTAAAATGATGGGCAATGATAGATCATGATGGAATTTTAAAAGCCCGTCCGTCAAAATGACAGACAACAAGAAAGTCAAACGCAACCTCTTCATCATCTGCGATGAGGTACCACAGTTTTAAAGAGTGAATTCTTCATCTTGAAATAATTATGCTTCGCTGCATAATTAATAGGCTTCCGCTGAGAGTTCTCAAAGTGGAACTTTATATTATATGCACACATTAAATGTTACAAAAATAATTTTATATTGCTATGCTGCAAATCCCATGAAACGAAGATCCAGATACTGAGGTTTGTCTATGTATCCAAGTGTTTTGTTGATTTCGGTCTGGAGATTAGCTTACAGGACAATAAGTTAAAACTACCTGGACTTTTGAGAAGGATGTAACTGCAGACTTTTACCTTTTGCTGCTGCTGTCTTAACCTGATCGAACGGTTGTCTAAGCAGGGCGACTTTCCTCATCTCTGGGGGCAACACAATCATTCAGCTGATGAACAGAGGAGACATCTAATTCTCTAAATCAACTTTCTGCACTATTGTGTAGTTGTGTGTGTGTATGTCACAGAGAAAGAGTGTGGGGGGGTATATTACCATGGCACTGTCATTTGGTCCTGCTGACATGGCAGAAAACTGTCTGGGTCACAGAGTCAGCTGGCACCAGAGCTAATGGGCCTGGCCTCTGTGTGTGTGCATGTGTGTGTGTCTGAATGTGGCCATAATGGTTTGTCGCATGAATTTCTATTCAAATTAGTGGATGTGTGTGCATGCAGATACACATTACAATTCTTGTGTGTATGCATGTGTGTTTGTGTGTGTGAATCCCTCTCGGGCCCCCCAGCTCTGCTCTCTGTTCACAATGACCTGCACTCTGATATGTGGAGCCGCGTGATGACAGGCTGATCGGTGGGGGACAATGTGCTGTAATTTGTGAGGGGCCTTGTCGCGAAAGGAATGATGGGTAATTAAGAGGAAGACACTGAGAGACACGGCGGGGGCTCGGTGACAGGCGACAGCCCTTTGGCTGTATGTACCGATAAGCCAACAAACCCTTCAGTGGTTCTCCCATAACAGGCTGATCCCCCACTTTGTTTCACACACACACACACACACACACACACACACACACACACACACACACACACACACACACAAGAAAAAACATTAAAAGTGACATCCATTTATTTTAAGGATGCTCACCAAACAATCAAGTTATTCACTATTTACTCTCATAATAATTTCTACCAGTTATAGTAACACAAAATAGAAGCTGCTGAACTGTGACAAGATGAAAACTGACACGGGACATCACTCTGTAAAGTGTGATGGATGTTCATAGGTTAGGTATTAATTTTATAGTGTATTATAGTTTCCACCTCAGTTCCTATTAGTCATTGCTGAGATTGTACCATAATTTATTCCATACTTTTTATGGCTTGTTCAATCAATCTGATTACATTTTAATTAATTTACATTAATGTCATGTTTTGGACATTCGTATTATATTTAAAAGTTTATTCTACTACTTTTAATTTCACAGACATCACTTTCTAATATTTTAATTTTCTTTTTTTTAGCATATTCTATTTTTGTGTTTGTGTGTGTGTGTGTGTGTGTGTGTGTGTGTGTGAGCATGGTAAAACAAAGTCATATCAATCTCTCTGCCTGAGGCTGTACCAAGCTGAGACCTTTGTATGGAGTTGAATGAACCACAGAGGAGATGCTGATGTATTATATATCAAATCATAAGAGTCCACATGCTCCTTGATGCACAGACTTTTTCATAACTTTCCTATCTCCAGGTACGACAGTGACACAACAAAACGCATGTGTACACAGTTAATTCTCATTAGGGAATTTGTTTAATCAGCTATTTTTTTTTAATTAAGTTAACATAAATAATTAAGTTTGATATTCTCAAGCTAATTAAACCTAAAAATTCTAGTTATTATTACCAGAACCTAGAAACATTGTTCTGACTTAGAGTCTTTTAACTTAAAATTATGAGTTGAATTAATTAATTTCAATTCACTCAACTCATTAAATTAAAACCTTCCTACAACTTCCCAGCATACAGAGTTAATGTTCTCATAATAGTATTTTTAGTTGTTAAAAAAACTATCATGGTGGAAAGTTGCTGTGTGTCTTTAGTATATAAGTACCTTACATTGTGGCTGTACCTGGTATTTTCATAAAGGGAAGACATGCTGAATAAAATATGACAGAAGAAACCTGCTTTTACTTCTATTTGTTTTATTTTTAGCAGTATGAATATCATCATGTTGCCTCCACTCATTTTAGAGAAAGGGTGCAAAATATTTGTGACAGTAAAATATAATAGTTGTTCTCTCCTAAGAGAAAACTACAACAATATTCAATAAAACAACAACAAAAAGCATGCTTTTGGTAATGGTCACATAGACGTAGATATAAGCACAGCTACTAGAATTTAACTTGCCAAATTAAATACTGCACACCGAATTTGTGCAGTATTCAGTTCAATTCAGATTATTGCCTGAACCTCAGAGTTTAGTGTGTTTAGTGCAATAAAAAACAAATCTTATAACACAATCGAAGTACACAATGTCATGATGCTGAACAGTGTGATAAAACTGAGAAATTAATATTATCCTATCTAGATGATAATAAACAAAATCCTCCTTGTTCCTTCTGTTTTCATGTAAAAACATTTCCATTCTATAAGAATGTGGTATTTGCTCAAAAAAGGCTGCGGTTGAAATCCAATATATATGAAAAGAGGCATTGAGCTTTCAGGAAAATCTCAAACATTTTCTCCCTCCTTTGCATTTCTTCCCTTCCTTTCCAAACCTTTTCATCTTACAGAAGTTTCACCACATTACTACAGGCATCTCAAACCGCAGCACCAAATCCTCAAGGTACATGGTACATAGGCTCCATTCCCACAGACCTAAAAAAAAAACATATCAGCCCATGTCTGCACATCTCTCTTTACCTCTCACTTGCAGCCTGTAAATTACCAAAGCTCATTCCTAAACCCATTAAATAAACCTGCTGGAGTCACTGACTAATTGAAAGCGTTAGAGTCTGAACTCGTTCATAGTGGCTCTAAATTGAAAACACCGGGGGAAGAAGACAGGGGGATGTTGGTAGTAATGCGAGTGAGGAAAGGCTTGTGAAGGGAGAGGCGAGGCACAGGAGGGATAATAGGAGGAGACAGGCAGAGGAATTGGAAGAGGTTTTGATGATAGAGACAGAGGAGGAGGAGAGGAAAGTAGAAGAAGAGGTAAAGAGGATGCCGTTATGACAAAAGTCCCCAAAACAACAACGAAATATGTAGCTTGTCAGTGCCGTTCAAAATCTGTTAGATGTGGCCATTACATTATTATTTATGCTGTTACTGTTTCCTGATCTACCATGGTTATGTTTGGTCACAAAAATGACCAGATTAAGGATAAGAAAAGAGTACCATCATGGTTAAAATATACTGGTTCTGCCTCTGTTTTTGACAGGCACAAAAGTAATAATGATGTTTCTTCTCGTGAGGGAGTCTTATCAAACAACAGTTCCTTTGTGCTGAAGCACTGATCAAACCACTGTTTTATGATTGTGAAGTTAAAGTTAAAATTAAAACTGATATAGGTTAATGAAAATTTTGTATATTGGTCAAAGGTATTTGTCTTAGTGAGTTTTCTGTTAAACAACCCCTGTGTAAATCATAACTGTAAACCAATTCTGATTTAGGCAGTATTGTTTGAAATGACTGCTAACTTTTCTTGCTGGAAACAATATCAAATGACCACAAAGGGCACCAACAGTAAAGTTACCTTCCAAAGTGCTACAGTGAGAATGAACATGACTACAAGGAAATGAAAAATGGCAACAAACAGACTCAAAACAACAACAACAACAACAACAAATTAACAAAAAAGAGTCACTACAAATGACGTCAAGTACATAAAGGTCAGTGTATTTGTAAATTAGCTTGATTTACATCAGTTAGCAGTATTCATGTTGTTTTAAATGAGCGAGAGAGAAATTTGAGGTTCAGGTTTAACCAAATTGCTCCTGACCCTAAGCCACATTTATTAAAAGCTAAAATAACTTTGACATTACCTTTCTTCAGCTCAATTTGACCTTTACAGTTAGCAGTTAGGGGGTGTAAATATGAAGTAATACCTAATCTTTATGTAAGAGCTAGTTTGTGTGGTGCAACCTCTAAACACTTACTGCACATTTTAACTAGGTTAAGTTGAATTTAGGAACACCTGGTGCAACCAGCTTTTGCTCTCCAGCTAAAAATACAAGGTTGAAGCATTATTTACACCGGAAGTTAGAAAACATCAGCTTCATGGAAAGACAGACAAAACAGAGGAAAAAAAGATGCGTTTGCGAAATTAAAGTGTACATACTCTTAGAGGACGACAGATAGAGAGAAAGAGAGATAGAGAGACAGAGAGCTGGACGGGGGGAGCAGGAGAGGGAGGAGGGGACGTTTGTCTTTGATCTCAGTGCATGTCTGCCATGCTGTTTTCCTTCAAGGCTTCCTGGTAAGTTTCAGTAGACACCACCGGGCCCATTCTTGGGAATCGGACGCTAATGGATCAGTTAAAGGGGCCTATTCTTTATGGCCTGGCTAAGTGTTATCATCTGGGGTTAAAGACACTGACCATGGAGCAAACTCCTGCCAGATAGCAGCTCCTCTGGGGGATTACAGTAGGCCCTTTGCCAAAGCAAGGAGCCAATTGAGGGAAAGTGGCTTTCATTCTTTGTTTTGTTTTGGTTAATTTATCTCACTTAGATATCTCTTTTCTATCTCATTTTTCACTTTCTCTATTCTCTCTCCATGTCTCTTTGTTTCTGTCCACATTTCCCTTACTGTCTCTGCAGACACACATCAGGGAATACCTTTCCAAATCTCCCTGAATGCTGTTTGAAACCGTTTGTCAGTTTTGCAAGACAGAAAGCTCACGATGGATTCCAGAGTTTGAGGTGACCCCTTTCATACGGCAGTTTATCCGTGGGACCTCTCAGGGCCAACTGCTTCAAATACAACGCAGAGCCTGTCAGATAAGGATCACAAAGACAGAGACATGCCTCCTAAAGTGATCATTCTCCGCCTGTGTTTTAGTTTAACGAGCAGGCCGAGGGCTGGATTGACAGCTCATAGCCTCCCTCTAATTGAATGTGATAGATCCAGTCATTAAGTTAATTGGCAGCTGGTGTTGATCATGGCCTGTCACACTCAGTCATAGATTTTATGGCATCACTTTTGTAGTCGATTGAGAAAGCTCTGTCTCACAGTGAATACCTGGTCTGTGAGAACAGACTGGACCCTTTCATCACGTCGTGTTGGAGCAAGTGTTGCTACTGAGGTAAAGGTTGCAACCATCGATGAGATGTGTGCAGGCTATTTACAGGTTTTGTTAACTTAGTATAGCTATGGAGAGAGGAAGAATAGAAGTACAAAAACTAAATTACAATATGAGATGAGTGGGGTCATATTTATCTTGTCTACAAATAATTAAAGGACAATGACAACAGATTTTACTGCCTAACAACTGTAGATGAACCCTTATACACAGTAACACATTTTTTATTTGTACCATAGAGTGCCACAAGGATGACAAAATTTGTAGGCCGACCCAGAGGTTAGCATCACTTTGGTTGTTTTAACAAAAAACCTATGGGATTTTTCCTCTGGCCTTTTGGATTATCTCTGAAAATACAGTAAGCTCTGTGAGGAAAAAATGTTATAACTTTTATGGTTTTTGAAGCCTAAATACAATCAGCAGAACTCGCAAGCCATCTTTAGACTATTACAAGCAAACTGCACCATGCTTACCTCTTCTACAAAGGCACGTTCTCTTATACAGGGTTCAAAATACATGATAGGAGCTCCATAACATCCAGACATGACAGACAGGACGTCAGGAATGAACAGCGATTGATCATGTAGTGTGTCATAGTGGACAAGAGTTGATGCTGTGTTTGAGACTCCTCACAAGATTAGTGTGTCAGATGTTTTTTTCAACATTCACAATGTGTTGAGGGACACTGAGGGACACAGTAGAAGCACATAGTGCTCTGCTGCACAACTGTAAACATGGTGAGGTGACAGGAATGATGATTATTTTGCTGCTCATAAACCTCTGGACATCATGTGACTATGTCTGCTTATTCCACCATGTAGGCAGGAACAGCATGGCGCTAGTGTGGAGTTTATTGCACACTTCAATACCAAATATAGAGTTTAAACTTCAAGCTTTAGCGTGACCTGATATAGCTAGTGATAATGGCTGTGCTGATACATGGATTGCTTTATGAAGTTAACGAAGATGTTTCACCTCTCGCCAGAGCAGCTTTGTTATACACATTGTTTTAAACTACAGCATTTAACAGGGTGGCATCTTCTTTTACTATGATAAACATCATAACTTTGAGTCCATCCCACCTGTTCTGCTGCTGCAAATACTCACCAAATGCCTCTTAATGTCTCCTAAACCACAGCTGAATCAGTTCTCAACAAACACTTTTTCGTCAAATTGGAGTACACAGCTATTAAGAAAATTGCTGTTTCTTTTCATTCTTAAACTGTAAGTTTCTGTCAGTGTTGAGTGGCAGGTTTGGAAAGTCTGAAGTTATTGAAGGAGGGACAAATGCATTCTTGAAATTAAGCTTTGGCATGTAACATCAATTAAAACATAGTGTGTGACCAGTCCTATCCATTAAAAAACAATAATGTGAAACTGCATCAGAATAGCACTACTGTACTTCTGAAGAAATTTTGATTTGTTTTATTCTACATTCCCCAGTCGTCAACTGAAAGCAGCTCAAAGTATTTTCTCTGCATTATTATATAGTAATAAACATACATATGAAAGAGCATTATGCTTAAACTGATAAAAGCTATTTGTTGAAATTCCACATACTTCCATTTTATTGTCAAAAACCCTTTCCCTAAAGCTTCATCAAAAACATCCAAAACAGGACAATACTGGACCAGCTGTATGAAAAAAGTCTAAATATGTTATGTTTTCACCAAAGGCATTTACCCACTGCACATACAACATCCTTACACTGGCTTGACTCTTACCTCTGTGTCTGTACTTGAGGATAAGTTGAAAAAGTGCTGCAGTCTAAACCTGAAAAGATCTGTGTGAGGGGACCTGTTGTAAAATAGCCAATAACACGTGTTTCAAATTGGCCATTGGTTATAGATTGGTTTACAAGGCTGGCTGGTTATCGGCCCAGTGGCATTTCCCCATGTTGATAAAGCACCAGGGAGTTGTGGGTCAATTAGTTTGCCACAGCAGAAATTCCTGCAGACAGCCAATTAAAGCTGTTGGCCTGTAGTCATGAAGCACATTCTTCCTGTTGATGGCTCTCACAGTTACTCTGAGCCCCTGGCAACTCTGCTGGTGTAAAACCTTATTCTAAGTCCCGTGCTATTAGGTCAGGACTTGAGATCTCCATATTTAGACGAAAAAAGTAAAGCTTGGTAGTTTGACAGCAGCTTGCCGGTGGGTGATTTGGGGATTATGTTCTTTTTTGAAGTCACTGGAAAGCATAAAGATAAACACAACATATAAAGAAACAAACAAAATCAAAAAGGGTTAAAACAAGTTTATCTGTTCAAAGGAGCAGTCTGTAAGGGGATGATTGGAGTGTGGGTCAACGTTGTGCCGAGTGCAGACAAAAGACGACAGGAGATGATTGCAGGGAATCAGTTTTCCATTCTGCTCGGCTTGTCTATGTCACAATGGCCTTTGAGAGCAAACCTATCTTCAGCAACGAGGAGGATAAACTTTAATCTTTTTCCATTTGCTTCTGACTCAAAAAAACACCAAACTGCTCGCTGTCACTAGCTTTTATTGTGAAGTCTTTTGTTCATGTACGTCTGCAAATTGTTGTTTTTGTGACACGACGCAAACAGAGCATAACAATAAACACTGGTCCACTGTGGGATGTCGGCTGAGGTTTGGAGATCATCAGGCTCTGTGAGGAGGGCAGGAAGAGCGGCTGAGTCATAAGCTGTGTGTGTGTGTGTGTGTGTGAGCATGTCTTTATTTACTTGTGACAACTTTTATTCAAATACTGTTCTTGTGAGGACATTTTGTTGTTGTGAGATATCTTATCCGGTCCTCACAAGTTTAAAGAGCATTTTCAGGGTTATAATGCAAGTAAGCTCAAAATGTTGTTTTGTTATTTTCACATTAATCATTGTCATAATAAAAACACACTTATGTAACTGTTTTTTTATGTGAGGTCATTTTGACCAAAATACAAACACCACTTTTACTATCATCTATTTTTAAGTAGTTGAAAATTTCAAACATGAACCTGCACTTAGTCACAACCATATAATTTGATCAGATTCAGCCACACACCTAAATGCAGTTTATCTGTGTGCCAGGGGTCTGAAATAAAAAAGAGATCACTATCATCCCTGCAGCCATGACTACATGCATAACCACTTACTGTACAGTCACTTATAACAGGTCTATAGTCACGACGGGCGTCAGCTGATCAGTGCCAACGGGCACAAGAAGCAGCACCCTGGGAGATTCCTCCTTTAAACCCAATTACCCTGTGGAGCCGGTGTCATTTCAAAGGCCAACAGTAGAAGATGTTGGCCCTCGACAAAGGACACATGTGTTCCATCACACTTAATTGAAGCAGGGTTTCCTGAAAGAGAAACAACCCTGGAGCAACATGACAAAACAAACAGATTTAAGGACATAACAACTGTATTTGTAATAGGAACGCTTTTCATGGTGCATGGGAATTGCTTTTGGTGGGGCATATTTCTTTTTAAAAAGGAAACATTCTCGTAGTCCAGCACAGCATGATCAATGTGTGCACAAGTATTTCTTACTTTTTTTTACTGGATATCATTCTGTCTTGGAGAGCACACTGTGACGATAGGTTTCCAAACCTTCCCAAATTTGATTACAGGTCTGCAAAAACCTCAAACAATGCCGTGGCAAGCATGTCACTTACGCTCACAAGCCGAAGTCCTTCTCTGTTTTCATTTCTTGTTTTTTATCTTTTCATCCTTATGATGTGAAAAGAGAGAAAAGACATAAGTTATATGTTTTAACAGGAAACACACAGAACAAATTTACAGTAAAAAAAAAAAAGAGCTAAGCTGCATTGGGGGAAAGTCTGGATCCTGATTTGTTTGTAATGTAAATAAAAAAGACTTATGGAAATCCCTGTTCGGCAGTTACATCATCCTTTGTGTTTAGGTGCACATTTTAGTTTGTCTTTAGAAAATCATTTGATAGAAAGAACGACAGAGGAAGTTAGGTAAATGCTGATGATGGCTATTCTCTCCACACACACAGGAGCCTTCTGTATGAGGCTTCACAGCACTGCTCCCAGTCTATTCCCATGATCTGTAGCATATATTTAGCATTTGCAATTTCTCATTTATGGGGATATTATTACCTCTCTGGCACCGAGCCCCATTTTTAGAATCCTTCCCTTTAATGTTAAGTCATGTGGACATTAAAGTTTTTCCTTGACTTACAAGACATGACATCTCTGGAAACATACAACCCAGGTCAAAGATGGAGCTCATTAAAGGATTGCACACAACCACAAATTTGCGGAGAAAAAAAGGGGATAAAGAAAAAAAATGTTTAGTTAACACAGACTTCAGTCGTAAGGGAGGCTCGGCTTTGTAACTGGCTCGCTGGAGATGAGATACAAAGACAGTCCTGTGCAGACCTCTCAACAACGCTCTCCTGTCTTACTCAGTTTATCACAGGAAAATTGTGTTTGTAATTGACAATAGCTTTTAACAAGCACCACAAACAATGAGGGGTATTACTGTAAGGAGATAAAAACTTTAGAATAATAAACACTTTACTTTCTCCCTCTGATGTTAAATTAGGACCATGTTTTTCAGAAAGGTCAGATATGATTAAAAGCTGGGGCTTGTAGCTATTTGATTACTTACTGTTTTCTTCTGTTTTCAGTGGCACCTCACTGATGTAGTTAGTAGGTTTTTCATCAAGCAAGCCATCTTTTGTTTCCTCATTACTTAGGTATATGTACTCCATTTGCAATTTTTGTTTACCAAACTGTCTAAAACACACCTAATACACATCATCCACCAATTATTCTCGCCTACAGAGTACAAAGAAATCTCAAATTAGGTTTGTGTAGTCTTCACAGTGTCCACAGCCAACAGTCAGCCAGGCATGACTACTAACTATTTGTCTCATTAACTGCAGTTTGTATCCCATGAAACCAAGCCAGGGAGACACTTAATGACCCTGCAGATGAGTAAATTACAGAGTTAATACTACGATCTTTAATTAGACTTTACTAGCTGCCTTCAGATTTGGAAAAGTTATTTTAAAGTCTTATTTTTCCAATGAAATCTAAAAGACCAGGCTATTGCTCTACAAGACAAGTTTACGCATCCCATAACTGGTCAATAATCCCATTTGCTTCATTTGGAGCACTTTTTTCTCCCTGCTAAAACGTTCAACATCATGATACAATTTGGGTTTTTTAATCACCGTTTTAGCAGTTACAGCGCGGCTGTCCGATTTCCTGCAACAAAAGTGTGTAGTACCATTAGCGCGAGTAATTCCACACAGCAGGTCTCCAGTTGTGCATTGGATGAGAAGAAAACAACAAGCTTCACAATGGAAAACCTGAGCTAATGTCCTCAATCGTCCCACCTTGTTGTGGTTGTTTTCTGGGGCAATTACATTCTTTAGACATTATGGGGGAGAAATACCCGCAGATGGGAGACGATCCCTAAGCTCCGTTGTTCCGTGGAGTATGTTTATGCAGGCTCATGCTAAATTTCAGGTGTGTTTAGTGTTATACTGTCTCATATGGAGTACTGAAACTTGTGACGGTCCCTTAAGATTTTCTAAATGCATCTGGAGCAGTGCTAGGAAGCTTTTGCAAGGTCAGCAGTGAGTCATGGAGCTGATGGCAGACCACTGGGGAGTGTGGTGCAGCTCTGGGACAGTTTGCTACTGTGTCATCGTTACATTAAGAGATGTCAAGGTCTGGATTTTCAAAGCATTTCCACAAAGAATCCCCCATTCCCTCTGTGTGCTGGCATGGACAAGTCATATTGTGGACAACCACACACCTATAGTAAAGTGTATTTTTACATGTACCCAGTGCCATATGTCTGACAACATGGAGGCTAACCTCATCGTTTTGGCCCACTCCACATCTCAGCCCAACGTAGAAGTCAAACAAGCACAGCCTCGCAGCGGGTCAGATATTGAAAATTGTGCACTTATAGAGTGAAAAGCAAAACAGAGAGACTTCTTGTCCTGTTTTAAACTTTGTCTTATATAAACGTAGCCGGCTGGGGTGATATCTGATAAAATAGATCAAAATTACATTATTGGCTTTTATAGCCCACTGAAAACATAGCCCAAAGGTATGCTATTTGGCAGAGAGCAGCTCGTAATATGTCTAAGAATTGTTACCATCTGGCTTGACTGCAGGGAATGCTTCTCTCTTAAAAACCTCAAAGTCAAAATGATACAAGTAAAATGCAGCATTCATAACCAGGTTGGCTTTTTATGGACGCCTGTCCACATCGATTTGGCTCCACACTACTGAAGATAACTTGTGCTATTTAAAAGTTTTTTTTTTCTAAAAGTGGGCTTCTCTATTTTTTTCAAACTCCATGCATCTAAATACAGTGTTATATTTGACACATGGTTATTCCAGATTTCTTAGTTTTGTTCAAAAAAGTAACTTTCACCAATACCTTTACTAAAAACAATGAAGATGACAAAAAAACACAAGTGGAGTATCAGATTTATGTTTGTTTCATGACTAAAACCTCTGATACGTACAATATGCAGTCTCTCTGTCTGGACAACAAAATGCTATCCCCTGACATTTAACCCCTTTTTTCTGAGCTACACCCTTCTAATCACACTCCTGTACACAGTTTCAGCCCCCATTACCTTATTATGAGATTACAATGTCAATGTGCTGAGAATTGTGACAATTACAGTAAGTGGTGGAGTAATTTTCAGCATTAAATGGTGTCTTTGTCTAACATGTTGCTATATATTTCTGCAGCCTGTCATAGGCTGAAAGAGAGCATTCTGGCAACAAGTCAACTACCTTCTCATATGTACAATAAGGTAAGCAGGTATACAGGTATATAATGCTGTAATATTACTCATACAAGGAAACACACAAAGTCACACTGACAAGCATGAAGCTGGAATCCCTGTGAGTGTGTGTGTGTGTGTGTGTGTGTGTGTGTGTGTGTGTGTGTGTGTGTGTGTGTGTGTGTGTGTGTGTGTGTGTTTGCAT
>OMLM01009297.1:25885-39303 GCA_900302695.1 Helostoma temminkii | reverse complement strand
AGAGTGTCAGCGAAATCATTTCAAGTTATGAAAGGACAGAAATTCCTCTATGGACACTTTTATTCTGTTAGATATCATCGATCTGTGGTCCTCAGAGCTTTCAGACACTTATTTTTTGATGGAGTGTGGAGATTTACCTTTTTCTTAAATTACTAGCCTGGCCCACTTTTTCTCAGTTGGCCCTGTCTAATTCTACTTTTCATCATTTTCCAGAATCACTTTTAACTGTCTCCACAGAGAAGAGGCCTGAACTTGTTGCATTCAGCTGCTGGCTTTAAGTGCAGCAGGAGAGAGTAATAATGGCAGCAATAGCACAGTGAGACTTTCTTAGGTTGTGATAGAGCCAGTGTTACACCTTATGCTTACAGCACTTTTAATCTTGGAGCTGCACTGTTTTATTCAAAGCTCCTGGAGGACAAGTTAGTCTTTTCCACTGAGATGAATTTTGTTTATGCACATAGTTGTTTGAGTCTGAACAATTTATGTTTACCCCTCTTGTGTTAAACATGTGTCACTACTGTAGCTGCTGAGAAAAAAAACAAAAAAACAAATACATTTTTAGAACATAAGATAGAATATCTCAAAGTTCTTTTCAGATAATGTAACAAAATAAATGTAACATGGTTTTGTCAGTCAATCAATCAATAACAATTGTTTTTGTAGCAAAGTGGTAAAAGTAGCTTGTTGTCTAGTGTTTAATTTGTCTGTTATACAAAAGGTTCAGAGGTCATAGGCAGCCTGTGACCTTTGGACACTGAGTGGCAGCATGGGAAGATTTAGTTATTCTGCCACAACACTGCTAATTCCTGTTTTGATGTGGTGATATCAGAGAGTTGCATGGGAAAACAGGTGATGCAGTTCCAAAATGTAAAATAAAAGCATTCCTGTACTCTATGTCATTTAGGTAAGGATGATTAAACACTCATATTTTAACAGGACTTCCCCATGGAGTTATTGTGACTGCCTTGGAATCTAAGTGTATTGTAGAGTTAGCATACAGTCTACAGCATACTAACTTGAGTGAATGTTTCCTTACCCTACAACCAAACCCATGATAGCATGATATTATTACAACAGAACAAAACCTGCCGCTCTGGACATAACATGTACTTTCACCAGTTTTTTCCAATTAGATTTTTCTGTAAATTATCTAGGAACAGTGTAATAAATAAGAGAAGTGGCTGTGCCCTAAAGTTTGGTGGCCATAATTTCTGAATACATACAGTGTGAAGCTCTGACTGTACTTTTCTTCTTTTGCACTTCAAATACCAAAATGTAATATGATTTTTAAAATAAATGGAGTTTGATGGAAGTTGGTTTGACTTTGTCTATAGGCTCAGGCAGACTGTAGATCTCATGCTGTTCTTAGACATTACAGTGTTAGACTGGAGGGCTTGTGTCTGCAGCTAATCACATCCATGAGAAATGGCCACATAACAGCCTGATAGAGGATGCAGTGAAGCGAACACACACACACACACACACACACACACACACACACACACACACAAACCCGCTTATTCACTCGCAGACGTGCAAACACAGTTTTCTGGTATCACTGATGCCTGCAGTCATTCTGAATGTGATATCCTGGACACAAGGTAGTGCCTACAGCTATCTCTCTTACTCTCTCTCCCTCTCTCGCTAGGTGTATGGTTATAACAAGCAGCTGAATGTGGCTAACCAACTGGTTGCATTTATATGAGTGTGTGTGTGATGGGAGTTTCATCCAGGAAAGATTGCCAGTGTTTTTCCATTTGGAGCTTGTGCCCACATCAATTACCTGTTCTGATTGAGCGGCTGCATCCACACTCACAACACACAAGCACATAATGTCCTAACCATTCCAGAATGTCCTCATCCCCACGGTATAACACTCAAACCAGACCGCCCAGTACATGGCCATACAACTACACACACGCACACACACACAAACATACAAGGGGGACACACATGCACACACAAATATACACACTGTGCCAGATGAAATGACCTGAAGCAAGAGTCCATTTCTACTGTAGGTCCTCTCTGCCTTTCAAACCAATCTGCTTTCCTCTTACACTTAACACTGACTCTGTCTCTCGCTCTGGTCAGTGTGGTGTGAAATGAGCATACAGGATGGCTGAGTCTGACAAGGCCACTGGGCCCTCACTGCATATCCAGGTAACAGTAACCAGCTTAGTAACACAAACACAAACTGTTACACTGCATTATTATTTATTAACAGCTAAGTATTTACAGCTTTTTTGACAAATCTTTTGCTATTGTTGTATTATTATTACATGTATATATCAGAGAGCATGTACAGAATTATTAATGTCATCCAAAGAGGAGCGCTACACTGTACCAGGAGTCCCAGGTGAGCCGAACACTGTACATAGTACAGTGATGTAAATACTAATTTTATATGTAAATACAAAAGCTGTAAAAATTTTCACTTACATACGATACATCATGTTATCCAATAAATTGCAGAATATATATATATATTATATATGTAGTTTCACATATTCACAAAATATTTCAAATTCATATTTTCACCTCAAAGGTGTCATGATGGAGCAATTGCATAAATACATGTCTAGGGCCTGGTCTCATGGATATTAGAGCAGAAGGTTTACTCTCGGTTGTTGGCCCTAGTTTTTGCCTCTAAGGCTACATGCAAAGTGCTGTAAGTGTCTTGACTGGTCAGTAAACTCTGCAGAGTGCGGCCAGCAAATGGCTGTAGATAATTATTAATTAGTTTGCTTACAGGATCTATTCTGAGTCTCAACAAAAGATAAGGCAATAAAACTTTTTTAGTAGAGGTGCAAAACTGAAAAAATAGTGTTTCTCATGAGTTATCAGTTGTCAGTCCTTATTCTAATTACACTGAATCAGAACAGAGAGTCCACCACCTGCAGAGAGAGCCTCATTAGCAGCGTTTAGACACCTCCAGGTTACTTCTGGTGAATCTGGAATTTCTCAGTTGCACCCCCTCAAATGGAAGTGCATGTTGAGTTGTCAGGATGGCAATCTGTTGAGTAAGTCACTTTAGTTCCAGTGTTACTGGCAAAGTTTAGCCAGTCGTATGTTCAGATAGAAGGATTTTGGCCCGAAGGTCTGATTAAACACAAGTGCAGTCTCACTGGCACCAATCTCACAATCCAGCAGTCTCATTAGCTGCGACCTGTGACAGTTACTTAACTGGAATAACCTCAGTTATGTACAGTAATGGTTTACAAACCAGGCAGGGAAATAAAATATTACACTAAAATGAACACAGTATGTCTTGAAACACAGAGGCCAGACTTCACTGATTACAAATATTCATTATCCATTTCCATAAAACTGCAAGAGAAAATTCATGTGTTGTGTTTGGCGTCCTGGGTGTTCCTTTTATTTATTATTTATTATACTAATTTATTATTTTTATATCAGTTTTGCTTTATACACATTAACATGTTAACCATGTTATGTGTAAATTTTACATGTTTAGCGTATACACACAGTGTAGGTGTTTGTGTATAGCCATCACTCAGGACTATCTAATTGCGCACAGCATGTGATGACAGAGTGTGTACATACAGTATGTGGGTGTAAATAAATCTGTGGAAAACCCCTTAAAAGTCTAATCATAAAAGTAAGTTTGTGTGTGTGTGTGTGTGTGACAGAGAGAGAAAGATTGTGTTGAGGCCATTCGCCTAGTTGCCTGCCTTGTTAGTAAAACAAATTGGTGGCAGTGATTCAAAGTGAAGCAGGCTATTATGTTTCTGTTAGAGTTTTTCTCTTCTGTTTGCATTATTTATTTATCCTTCCTCTCTTTGTTCTAACACACACACACACACACACACACACACACATGCACAGAAATTTAATTTATACAACCAAATATCACAAATTGTGAAAAAACAAATACACAAACACAAAGGACCTTTAAAATCTATACGACACACAACATCCTCTGTCTGACCCTCAAACCAGATAAGGAACCCCCGACTCATTACTGTAACAGAAAAAAAAAATCAATACCACAGAAACAATCTTTTTTCTATTAAAGTAAACAAATGAGTGTGCCATTGCCCATATAATGTCAGACGTTATGAATTTTTACATTTAGAAAGTTATGGATGAAAAGGAAAAGAGACTACAAAAGCACAACGCAAGAAAACAGGAAATGGAACGAAGATCATGAAAAGACGAATGTGGAGCAAACTCGACAAATGAAATCGACAAAGAAATTTTCCAAAACAACAGGCAATTACAGACATTCCCATAGTGCACTGAAGCGATGTGGACGACTGGAGGCAAGACCATCTATTTAAAGAGCAAAGAAGTGTTCCAATCAACAGCACAAAATTAGGAGAAATAAGCACAGAAAACACAGACATATGCATTAAGATGGTCTGAAAAGCCAAAGTTTACTGGAAACATGGAATTGGAACAAAGGATATAAAAAAAGACAGATGACAAAGTATGATATCTATTATGTGTTTACATAGACACATAATTGATACAGCGAGTACTAACTTTTGCAGATGACCATAGAAAACAAAGATGCAATGAACACCAGCGATTGCATCTTTGCTTTATTAAAAGGGAAGATGCAGATACAAACATAAACCGCACAAATTTACGTTTTTATAGCAGATTAGCCACAGAGTAATTCATAACAAACTATTTATGCAAATGACTTTAATTGGTGTAGCTGGAGCCATTTGTAGCACATACATTAAAATAAAGTTCTAACAAAGGCACTGTATTTGCCTGTGATATTATGTTATACAACAGGGGTGGCATGAAGCTCAATTTTTAGGGCCCTTGGCCCTTCTTCTTCTCTCTCTCTCTCTCTCTCTCGCTCTCTCTCTCTCTCTCCAAACAAGCGTACGAGGCTTCAAAAACAACTTTTACGTCCAGCTCTGAGCTAGAACCATTTTTAGTCCTTAGAAGTGAATCAGGCTTAAAGGCAGGTGCTGAAATACTGCATATGTGTCCCAATTATGTTACTGTAGCCACCGTGGGGACCTGGAGCATGCATGTGGAGTTTTGGAACTCTGGTGAATGGTTGATTGGTCAGAAAGGTTCTGACTAAAACTTTTCCTTTCTCCACATCCTTACAACACACACTGATAATATTATCACCAACATAAAGACTAAAGACAAATATAAACTCACATGGCGCAGCCATTAACTTGCTGTATATTTGCTGTAGCGACATAAGCTAGGATACTGCTAGCCTGGATGTATTGCTTGGGTGTCCATATACAGTACATTATCTCTTTTTGTAACAATTGCCTGTGGAATAAAACTATACAGTTGTTAAAGGGGCTCCTTGGAGCTCCTTGCTACCCCCATCCTGTTTCTGTAACTATGTCATTTACAACATAAACCTCCATGTCCGGTATCCATCCAGCTACCATTAGCTAATGAAAAGTAAAACGGTACCTTATACAGTAGTACTGCAGCAACATAAGCTGCTTGCACACATAGACTGGAGCCATAAACATATGTAGACATTACCCAAGTGAGCTGTATGGGAGATGATGAAATTAGAGCCAAAACAAAAAAAAAGAAATAACAAATGAAATAAAAAATTAAACTAAGGGTGGATGTACCACAGAAAGACAAAGTGGACTGGAACAGCTGAGACACAACACATCCATTTTACCTTTAACACTTCATTTTTTAGAAAATGTGCAATATATTAGTTATTGCAGCTTTAAAGACTTGGAAATATTTCCATTTTTGGGACGGAGGACAACACTGCCATGTGTTCTTATTTTTCTCCAACTCTGACCACATATCCCATAAATTCTGTTGCTTACTTTTCATCCAAGTACCATGAATTTATTTTGTTAATAACTAACAGTATTATACAGATGCATTTTACCAAAGAAAAATGCATCTGTAAATTGTAGCACAGATGAAGAAAGAGACTAGTGTGGAATGTGATCGGAGCAAAAATTTGAAAAAAGGTATGTGACCAAGATTTGTGTGTTCTGCATAATGTATTAGGCGCCTGTTTTATTGAACATGCTGATTTGTTTTTTATAGTTTTTAATATGTTGTCATCTCCTCTAGGCTTCTCCATGCAAGTACTTAGTGGTAGCATCATGCTGATAATGCCACTACTTTACACACACACATTCACAAACACACACAATATTGTAGACAACACTAATGATATAGAGAAGCATTCCTAAGCCATGCAATATGCATGACTACGGAGTAGTATTACTGAATAAAACTGCCTAACAACAGGAGGGAGGAACTGTCTCATTTTGGATCTGCGTTTCCCTGGGGATGGTAATGTTTGGAGCGCACCCCTTATCACTACTGGCTGTGAATATGTAAGGCCTCTTTTCCTAAACTGGAATAAAAAAAAATCTAGATTTTTTTTCTTTTGGTTGTTATTTTCCTTCTGTTTCTGTGTTTTCAATGTTTATAGATTCTGTGAAAGAAAAGAAAATATCAAAGTTTCTTATTTTCCCTTTGAAACTTAGAGAACAAATCAGATAATGAGAAAAGAAACTCCTCAGGCTTTTATAGATCATGCAGTGATGGCTTTATGCAATTAAATTCATTAACACCTGACCACACATTGAGAATATTTTCACATTTGTAGCACAAAAGTCTAATTTTTTATGTCTTTGTAGTCACTGAAAGTTTTTATGGAAGAAAAAATGTGAATGTTTTACAGATTTGCTCAGTATCAATGAATTTTCAACTTAATGTTAATATAAATCGTAGTTTGGATGTAAATACGTTACTAGCCGTTAGTACTGTCACATCACAGCAAGAAGGAACAGGGTTCGCATCCACTGGTTGGCCAGGTGGTGTGTATGTTGTGTCCGTGTTCTCAATTTTTATTTGATCATGTTTGGCAAAAATACTTTTTCTTCCATCTCCTATCATGCAATATCTTACAGTATTAGGATTTTGCTAAATAGCCTAAAATCACAGGCAAATCAGCATCAAAAGCAGAAGAAGTAAAGTTGCTTTCAGATGACAGCAATCATCCATTTCTGGAAAACTTTCAACGGACAAGTTCAATTTCAGTGGCACCTTTTAAAAGCAGCGCAGTGTTTCTCCACAGGATGACAACAAAGATGATAAACTGACCTTGCTGACATTTTGTGTTGTTTCTCTGCTGTATTTCTGATGGAGAACCACAGCAATGGGAAGAGAAATAGGAAGGGAAAGGTTAACAGAAAAAGCTGTATTCACAAGTAAACGTTCTCTCAGTATTCTCTCAGTGTTTTTGTGCAGTAGTGCAGAGGTATGGTTTCTCTGTACAGGACATATGATGCTGCCAACTGTCTCACTGTTATCGCTGTGAGTCATGCTCTTCTCCTGCTGTTGCCTGGGCTGCCTTGTCAATGTCTAACTGTTAACTGCTGTTTTCATTTTTGTGGTTTCTTCATATCTATAGACATAAATATTACAGTATATACTGTATAACAACATACTATATTATTAATCACTCTCTAATTACTTCTTTACATATTTTTTGTCTTTGATTTTAACCATAAAAGAAAAGTGTCGATCCATTGATTCACACTAACAAAAGTACAAGCTTTTCCAGTTACAGTTACAGTTTTATATCCAAAATATGAACATCACAGCATCACACTTTAATTTAATGTGATTAGCTGTCAAAACAGTTTTTTGACATTTCCATGTTGCCCAACACACTTATTGTGGTTTGTACATTGTTTGAAATATGTTGTAATTGCTGCCACCTTTTTATCCATTGAAAGAAATATGAACTCAAAATATCCACTGATAGTAAATTAAGTGTAAATTTGTTTTCACTTAACATAATCAGAACCATAGAGTTACACAGGTCATGTTGAGATGATGGGCAGCAGGTGATTATTAAAACTAATTAAATCTTAATGTCCCCCTCAGAACATCAGAACACACAGATAACGGTGGCCTGGAAGAATCAGGCTCATTTCACAACATAAACAAGGTTTTATGAGTAATGGGTTTAGTTTTATGGAATAACATCAAAATATATGGTATTTTACGGTTTTAAACAATATCAGTTGTTCACTAAATGGCCATTTTGGAGTCTGCAAATTACCACTTAGGTGATTGCCTTGACAGAAACTTAGATAAACAATACACAAGACACATACACACACAGAAGCCAAGAAAAAGAAAACTAAAGAAAAAGTGGGCTGCCAAATGTGTCGCTAGAAATGAAGTTGAACAAAATGGGAAGTAGACCATAGCAGTAAACCTCGTGTCCCATCAGACACCCTCAGGAGCAGCATCTGTCTCCACAAACTTGTCTTGCAAGTTCTGTCTTTTAAACCAAATCTTCCCCATTTCAGCATTAACAAGGATTTCTTTCAGCCATTTTTAAAAACTTGGTGAGGACACTGACTGGAAGTTCAATTACAGTATTTTCTACATTAACTGAATTAATCTATATCTTGAATCAATAGTGCAGTTCTGTATATGGCATTGTAAACATGTAATGATTATGTTCATAAGCAACAGACTTTTAATGAAGTGCTACATGGACTAGCAGAAAATGTGTTGCCAGGTGGTGTTTGGTGAAGGGAGGGTGCATCCACAGGACTGCCATGCCTCAACCCAACAAACTGGCTGTTGTACTGTACTGTAAAATTAGAAATCATTTTATTGATTGATGTTCAGTATCAGTGTCGTTTACATTAACCGTCAACATGTTGTCATTACCTGAAAAAAAAGTTGTAATAAGTACAGTACCTACAAAAACGTATTTATGTTTGCAATTTAGTTGGATGTAGTAATATTTAGGACACACGGTTAAATGCATAGGTGACATACCTGAAGTATCAAAGGTGAGCATGCCCTACTTTGTGTTGTGGGTGAATAAATATGGAAGACTGAAAACCTTTGCATCACAAAAGTTCTGTTTAAGTTTTCTGCCTTGCTAAAGAACCTCATCCTGCCTTTTGGCATATTTATTCTTGTATGTTTCAGTATTTTTCTCTCCCTCCCTTTTCCCTCTATCACTCACTCAAGCAGACATATTGCAGCAGCACCTCTCTTTCATCTGTCTCTGAAATCAATAGGCCACACTGGGGATAATGCTGGAAGGGAAAATCAAGCGTTGGTGCAGACACTCATTTCCCCGAGCTCTGTTCTTTCTTGTGCTCATATTGGTTTTCTATTAGTGTCTGTACCTATTTGTGAGTTGAGTACCATCACTGTGAGGACATTTTGACCAATCCTCACACTGTCAATTACATTTATGTTACACAGAGAGATGCTGTAAGGTATTTCATTGTAACTATATCATGTCAGACAGTTGTTCCAATACCTTCTTCTCCACTTCTTCAAACTTTTTTTTTCTTCCAGTCTCACACACACATTCATTAATGGCAATAAAGTTGGAGTGAGGCAATCACAGCACACAAGTATCCCTCTGCACCATTACAGTTGTAAACAATGAAGTCACATATCTCTTTGACCAGTGTGTCATTTAATGCAGTATTCTGACTGGACCCTTTACTTTATTATTAATTTATCCTTGACTTGGATGTACAAAAGCAGGACAAACCCCTTCAAGGCGAACCATGACTTTCTAGTTATCACTTAATTTAGCCCGAACTCAGTTGCATGAAAGCAGGTTAAAGTAAGCTGAATTAAGTACTTCTGAGGTGTATTCTTTGAATTTAGCTTTGTCAGAGCAGGTTAACCATAAGATTAATCCTGGTGATATCTCTGATAGTTCAGCTCCTAATGTCTTTTACAGTATTGTGTAAAAATAGTGCATCATTTTAATTATTCTGAATTGAATTTTTCCTTTCCCACTCTATTTTCTTTTCTACTATTTTACCCTTTTTTACTCCCCTCTTGCTCCCTCTTGCCTTTCATAAACCCCTCTCTCCGCCTTAATCTGTTTCAGGACAGATCAATCAGTGCTTCAGCACAGTATCTTCATTAGAAGGAACACTAATCTGAAGCTCAGCTTGTGCATCTTTCTGATGGATTATATTGCTCTCATTGTTATTCATTAAAATGACAGTTGGAAGCAAAAAATGGTGTATACATCTATGTAGAGATGAATTTATTCGCAACATGTGCTCATTATTTGGAAGCATGTCAATCCCAAGGCTCAAAAAAAAGGTTTGATTAGATTGTGTATACCTACAGCATTTTTTTCGGTGAGCAGCAATGATGATTCATTTGAAAACTTTTAAAAAGACCTCAAAAAAAAAAAAAAAGAAAAGAAGAATTTGTCATAAAACCTTAGTCAGAGGCGAGCTTCTATCCAGAAGGTCACCATCTTAATTCCAGACTGAGCGGGGAAAATTACTTCCACCGACAAGGTTAAAAAACGTTGCTAAAGGTTAAAGATAAAAGACAGAAAAAATAAACATAGTTTGTTGCCATGAAGCAAAAATATATTTTTTCTTTCTGTGTCCCACAGATTTGGCTCCTACCACTTTCACTTTTTGGACCCTTTAACACACTGGTCTTCTGTGTGTGCGATGCAGCCCAGACCTTAAAAAAGTCACCTGTGAAGAATCAGATCTCCCACACACCACCAACACCACTAACACTCAGATCAATATCTTAATTTATATCACCTTAAAAAACTGAATACAGATCTGTAAATTATGCTTTTTACAAAATATGTCATCTTTGCTGTTGACTCTGAAAACATATCAACCATGTTGATCTCGTTTCTGTTTAATGATTCTGTCTGTAAAATCATTCTGTGCCATTCAAAGGAAACACAAGTATTGTTTGGGGTGCACAGACATACGCACATGGGATCATATATACATTATATGTTTCACAGTATAAAGGCCATCACAGTGTTCTGCCATCATATGTGTGCATTGTGTACAGTATGTGTGCATGTCTGTGTGTGTGTGCATGTGTACGTGTGTGGGGATGAGACTTTATGACAAGTCATAAAACAAGGACTGCCCCGGGAGAGGTCATTTCACCCAGTGTCACACACAAGCACACAGTGGGAGCCGACGTCAGTGGTCGTTCTTAGATCAAATAAAGAGAAAGAAAAAAAATAGAGTGAAAAAACACTGAGAGTGCCGACAGAGAAGAAACAAATATTTATAATTCGGTTCTTCTCTGGGTCATTTATGCAGGTTTGTTTTTGTTCCATATTTATGTCCTCTTCATCTTAATAAGCTCTCAATTTTTGTCAGTTCAGAGCAATCCTTATCTTGGTGGAGAAAAACAGAAATTTAATTAAAAGATAAAGTCACAGAATCTATACAAAACGACGCAACATTGTCTTGCCAAAAGATTAAAGAGGCCCTATAGATATTTTACACTTGGAGTGTGAAGGCTGACACTGCACATTTTTAAACAAAGCTTGTGTAAACACACAGAGTTTTACTGACTGTATTATAACTTTAATATAACTGTACACTCTAATTACCTGATCAGTAATAAGTTATATAAATTAATTCTACTTTACTGTTATTTTATCACTGTTAATCTACTGTAAGTTACTTATTTAATCGTCTTATTCTGTTCTGAAACACATCAGTCTAATAATAAAGTTGTTATAATCTGAAAGTTTTGCTGAAGATGTGATTTATAGGCCTACCAGAAATAGAAGGAACTGTGCCTTTTGAATTGAGTTACAATTTCTGACTTAACATATTTTCCAATGTTTTCCTTTTCTAGTAATGTTCATGTTATATGCCACAAGTCAGTGAACATTTAAGATTGTTGAGTTTGTAAAGTGTCAGTCTTAGCGCTGCATTATTCTTCTTCTTCCAGCATATTTAAATACATTTGGTTGCTTTGTTGCAGCTTAAGTAAATATTATCAAGACCAGGACTCTGGCCCTGGTCTTGATAATGTAGCCTACACTAGAGATGTAGGCTACATTATCAAGACCAGGGTCAGAGTCCAGCTTAGATTCAGATCTGTAGTATCATTAGGTGATCTGTAAGGACCCAGGGGTGCGCAGTATTAGTGCCCTTTGTTTGGAGGCAAGAAGCAGAAAGGGAACTAAGGACATCATAGTTGACCTGAGCTCTGTGCTGAAAAGGGAACTAGATTTAGTTAACACATATTCTACGCTGTGTTATATTGGATTTAGAATATATTTGTAATAAATAATTGTGTTTGTGCAAGAAAATTAAATATTATTTTATCTAAACTGTAAAGGAAAAACTAACAGTTTTACTGCTAATTATTTTATTAACATATCTTTGTCTACTTTGGAGTAATGAACAATACAGTACAGCACAGAGATACTGATTATAAAAAAAACCCTAAAAACTTTTAGTTAGTTTATTTCTTTTAGTGGAAATTTGTCTCTCTGCTTCAGATGTTTAATCTAGTAAGAATAAACCTCCTACAGTCACATCGTTGTAAAATGTGTTTAAAATGTATTTAATGAGCTGACTGTTGCCCACGGCTGTTGGTAGCATATGTGGGATTTTACAGCTTTAAGCCTGTGTACCTTATTTACATACAGTATCAACAGAATTACCACTGGCAATCTGTTGATCACTATTATGCCAATTGCTCTGTGTGTGTGTCTGTGTGTGTGTGCGCATTCATTGTGCTTGTGTTGTGTATTGTGGAGGTATTCCTTGAAAGCTGGATCTCAAAGGTGTGAAATGATGCACCAGGATGTTAAAGTGAACCTGTTATTGAATAAAGAGGAGAATCAGTTGATATGCTACTGCTATGTCACTGCTAAAGAAGACAGTGTTGATTTTTTAATGTGCATTTTTGCTGCATGCTAATTTGAAGACACTGCACTTCAGACGAAGCTCCGCCTAGCTCCGCTTTTGACTGTTGAAATTATAGATTTTTTATATATAATAAAAAACAACAACAGATTATATGTTTCTTTAAAAAAAAAAAACTATATAAAAATATGAAATATCCTAAAAAGTTTTGTTTTAAATTGCTCATATGTCATTCTATCTGTCTGCTGATTTTGGTTAAAATAAGTAACGCTCAAAGATTGAATTGAAAATAGTCCCTCATGTTGTAGGGGAAATCAGCAACACAGCATAACTGATCACAGTAAAACCAGAAATGCTATGCCAGCATGTTGCTGCCAGCAGGATTTATTTTCCCCTTCAGTTCCTTATTATGAGGAATTATAACAAGATCATCTACACATTATAGCCAAACATTTTTCACATTATGACAAAGTATTTTCTCTTTTTACAAGACACATTATGATAACTGATAACTGATGATAACGGAGTGATTGACAGATGGTAAAAAGGTGGTGGCATAAGGGTAGAGTCAAGTCACTAGATAAACACAATGATTACAACGATCTTGTTGTTGCTCAACAAGAGCAACCCACAACCTTATTATACCACACGTCTGGACCAGCAAGTTGTACTGCATTTTATAAATCATGAATGATTGCTCAAGGTTACAGTGTATTCAGGCAATAATGGTAATTTCTCATTCTAATAGGCTTC
>OMLM01009297.1:14566-25865 GCA_900302695.1 Helostoma temminkii | reverse complement strand
TGTATTATATATAAGCAAAAAAGATACAACTTTTTTTAAGAAGCATGTTAGTTTTGTGAAAAAAAAATACTTAATGATTTTTTTATGATTTTATAATAAAATAATAAGAATATGTTTCTCATTAAATTTAAATAAACTATCATCTGGTAATAAAAACAACACTCTGTCATGTCATAGTAATGTCAACAACCAGAAACCAAAATGATAAAATAATAATCATATTTTGTTGATGCTTGCAGGACCTAAAGTCTCGCAAAAACCAAAAGGATTTGGAGACAAACTGAGGCATTGAAATAATAAAAGTTTTTCCAAAAATACTACTGCTAAGAATGTTAAAGTGATTACATTTCACATTTCAAAATAAGACAGGTTTAATGGCACAATTTGATAGCATTTGTGCATTTCCTTTTTGTTTTTTTTGTTTTTTATACATTTCTGTTACCTTTAAGTAAAGTAGCATGTCATTTCTCCCTATGTGTGTCTATGTGTCTGTGTTAGGACTTTGGATCATTACAGATCATAGACATTCATCACTGATATTACATAGCAACTGTGTGTTTAGCATGACTTCATCACAAGCATGTAATGAGAACTGTTAATGTTGTGTGTGCGAATGTGTGTGCTGTGTACATGTGTAATGATGCACAGCTGACAGTCTGAACAGTTATACTGAGACGAGCAACAATCATAAAGCTTTTAACAGGAGAGAAAGAGGAAAAAACAGACAGAGAGATGAAGAGAGATGAGAGCAAATGGCATTCAGAAAATAGATGGATAAAAAAAGCGAAGAGGGAGAGGGGGCAGGTGGAAACATTAAAGGGAGAATAAATAGATTAAGAGAAATAATTAAGAAAAATGACTGAAAAATATTTGAGATCATGATGAAAAAACAAGAGCGAACGAGTGAGAGCCAAAGACAGAGAGGCAGCGAGAGAGTGAGTGTCCTTAATGACCACTTTAGTAGTTTGGAGGCGATAATCTGGTTAGCCTCCGGGCTGCAGGTCATGTAACACTATCCTTGCAAAAGCAAATCATTCTGGTTTATGTGCGTGTGTGCATTTGCATGAATGTGTGTGAGAGCATGCATGCGCACATGTGTGTCTGTAAGCCAATCCCAATGTAGCCTGAATCACTTCTCTGTAGGAGCCTTGTGGAAATTGCTGCCTAAATGAAATTATGTTGTAATTTAAAAACAATTTATCAAAGACAGTTTGGTGTCACTCCCATTGGAGCCATTAGGCCTTGTCACGCTCTCACAAGCCAGGAAGACTTCCAGCTCTGAGAGAACAGCACCAACGTCAGCAAGGGGAGGTGAAGTGGAACAAAATGAGTAAGAGAAAGCCTTATCTCTAGAAAGCTCTACAAGGGGTTGCTATACTCTAACTGTTGTATCACCCAGTTCAGATATTATCAGTCAATTTAATGGTTATCAGTTATCTGGACTAAAGCTATAGCTAGATAGCCCTGCTCCATCAGCTCAGTAGTTTGTTATCATGCATTGGACATTGTCATGGTTACAGTGATAAACGGACAGTGTTAAGGAAAGATCATGGTTAAGGCTAAAATACACACTTACTGAAACAACATTGGTTTATGACACAAAAAAACAGTAGAATTGAAGTCCTGCACTTTATCATGCCACATGGCACATATATCTAGCAACCATTTCCATAGTGTTTTAGTGTTAAAGCTGCAGTTCCCTTGTTCATTCTGCTCTTTTTTTCTGGGAGTGCAACCAAACCATGTTTTTTCTACTAGAGGTTTGGAATTCGAGGGATTTGCACAGCAAACATCTTAAGTGTACCTTCCTATCCGCAAGATTTCTGTAATATTATCCTCCATGACCCTCTGAGAAGTCTCCCATCTGGAATATGTTATAGTACATAGAACATTTTCTTTTGTTTTTGTCACTAGCTTTTCAGTGCTGTGTTTTAGTTTCATCTTTTTCAGCCACTGGTATGATTTCCTAGTGTCACCCACATCAGCTATCTCTCCCATGTTTCCTGACATTTACTTGTCTCTGCGTACAATCTTACTGATGTCCTTCTGGATGATCTGGTTTTCATCCAAGATGGTGGCCATGACAGTGATCAGGCATTTATACTTTTCCAAATGCCATAAAGTTTGACATAGCTAAACTCTATGTTGTCCTTTGGCCAGCTCACTAAAGACAGGTTGTCAGACTGGTAGGACATGTGTTCTTCCTAATATCCTATGAAGGTACTTAGATTTTCTTCTTGGATAGTGTTCTTAGTGTTGTAATCATGGTTTCTGTTTAGTTGGTTGATGCATAGTTTATGTACTTGGTCTGAATATTCCATGGGGATCAATGTTGTTGGACAGCTGCACACTGTTGGGAAACATACACCAAACAGGGGCATCAATTATGTTGGGTTTATACGCCAAACATGGGGCACCAATTACATTGGAATTATACAGAGGATAACTTTGGTTATTAGCAGAATTATTATCAATTATCCATGATATCCCAATTTAATGACTAAATTAAATAATGGAGCACTGCCCTGTTTCTAGGGACCAACAACCAAATTAAGCAAATCAGTCTAATTAATGTTGCACTACTGTAGACAAACAATCACCGACAATGACCATTTAAGCCAAATAACTAATAAATAACTTTGTTAAACTAACTCAACTTTGATTAACAATAAAAACTGGTTCAATCAAATAAGGCACACTACAACTTAAAATAATAGCAGTCTAACTGTAGTTGCGTCCTAACATTTCTAACATATATACATGTAACAGAGTGTGTGTGTGTGTGTGTTTGTTTAGGCAGGAAAGAGGCTGTAATGGCAGTCGACATCACAGCGTGATCTACACATGTGGGTGTGAGGAGGTAAATGAAAAATGGCGTATCGCCTTTGTGGAGTGTGGAGCTGTATTTGTAACAAAGAACAAAAGATGGCGTCTGAGACAGACGCCTGTAACAATTTCTGACTGGGCGTGCAGTGTTTAGTTAAAAAAGGCAGAATGGATGGTAGAACTAACGTTACATGGTAGTGCATGCTGGCGCTGTCTTTGGGCATGCAGCTATCTGTGTGTTTACTAATCTGGGTCCCACTCCAAAAGGTAGGAGGGGCTGCCCCCCCCTTTGGTGTCTGGTCTCCTTTTTGAATTCCCGTAGAGGACCTTGTGCGACACCCTGCTATTGGCTGGTGCTAACTTGTGGGTTTGAAAGGAGAAGGACAATTGGTTGGTGACTGACTTAGAAGTGGGATGCGAGGCAAGCATTGACAAAGCTGCAGCAGGTCTTTGAACCGCTGTGACCTGTCTGTCTGACTCTGACTGGTTGCCATCAAGACTGATGGGTCTGGGGATCTTAACTTGGGCTGAAGGTTCATGGGATGTTCAGAGTCTGTTTCCCTTCCTGTCCCATTAGGTAAACCTTGGCAAAGTGTGGAAAAGGTACCCGGTCTAGTCAGGCTGACAGGGAATCACGATTGTGCTTTGTTAATGGCTTTGGTGAAGTCTTTTGCTCACTTACATACCTTTGGACAAGGATTTTTACCTCTGCTTCTAAATCCCACAGTGTTTATTTTTCCGGTTCAGATCTAACTCAGACTGTTTCCTCCATTTCTGAGGTTTTGAATATACCAGAAATGTGGCAAATGTGGCAAATACTGGGTCGGTGTATGGGGAGTACTCCTCTCTTAGAGCTCGATATAGTAAAGAGTATTGATGAAAATATGCATGGTCCTAGCCATGGTCTTCCAGATTAGCTTCAGATTTTTCGCGTGCTAAGGCTCAGGGAAGATCTCAGAGACTAAGTTACTCCTGGTTGTTGGGGCCAAAACATTCTACGTCCCTTGCAAGTGATTCAAGCTGGCGTGTGCGCAAGCCATGTTACGGGAAATAATACGCATTATCAGGTGAGGTCTGAGGTCTTGTAATCCCAAGCATACCGCTCGGCTCAGCTATTGACATGTGGAAAGAGGTGTATACTCTTTGTCTCCTAGCAGGGGTCTAAACCCACCAACATCACTGTGGAGGTACGTATAGAGTTTCCCTCCTTTGAGTGTGAGTTCTCCTCTCCTCATTGTATGAGTACAATCAAAGTTAGTTTGGGGTGCACTCCTGTGTGCTGGCACAGTAGGTCTAGCTGGCCTAGCACTTGAGGGACAAGCCTCTGTATTTTGTTTTCTTGGTTTTGTCTTTTCCCTTACTTCCGTGGGCATGTCTCAGGTGGTCTGATTGTTTTCAGGTGTGTCTTCTTAGCACTTGTTTTGTGTTTGGTTATTATTGCCCTCGTATTTAAGTTGGTCCCATTCCAGTTTTTCTTTGTTAGTGTGTCATCTGTCAATCTCATTATCGCCTTGTTCCGGTCACTTACCCTTTTCCTGATCTCTAGCCTTCTGGACCCAATCGTTGTTTGGGCCCTGTGGTGGGATCTCGAAGAAAGGGTGAGAAATGCATCTCATGTCTCTCCTGTTCCTCATGGTTGTCCTGTAGACTGTTTGTGCCTTCCTCCCTCTGTTCGCAGGTGCTTTGGTGTGGACATGACTCAAAGATGGCTTGCCACCCTGGGGCATTCTGCACTGTCCCTTATTGCACAGAGTTACTGGTGGCCCTCGCTCAGATAGGATGTAAGACACTATGTGGCTGCCTGCCACACCTGCCCCTGCAATTCAATGCCACACCAAGCACCTGCTCCGGGTTGATCGTGTTTTCAAGCTGCACAGACTGCCGGAGGATATACTGTCAGACCATGGTCCTCAGTTTATGGTGGCGGCCTGGGGCAGAGTTTTGTGAGGCACTAGGTGCCAAAGTCAGTCTGTCCTCAGGGCTTTACCCACAGACTAACGGGCAGTGGAGAGGGTGAATCAGGAGGTGGAGACGCTTCTGCATTGCACGTCATCAGCTCACCCTTAGACCTAGTCGCAGCAGTTCTCCTGGATTGAGTATGCCCACAAGACTCTCCTTTCATTCACCTTGGGCTGTTCTCCGTTCGAGGCCTCTTCTCTTCCCTGAACAAGCTGCCCAAGCTTCTGTATCCTCTATTGAGGCCCTCATTCGGTGGTCTCGATCTACCTGGGATCGGGTCCGGAGATGCCTCATCTGTCAGTCTCGTTATCACATTGTTTCTATCACTTACCCTTTCCCCGAGCTCTAGCACTGATCACCACGGTTGTAAGTACCTTTCCAGGATAGCCAGTGTGAACTGTTAGTTAGTTTCAGCATTGAGCTGTGGTTTTGTTTTCTTGTTTAGACAGTTGGTTAGTCCAAGCGTTAAGCTGTGGTTTTGTTTTCTTTTCAGACAGATAGTTCAGCATTTTGTTTCTTGCTAGACAGACAGTTAGTTCCAGCATTGAGCTGTAATTTTGTTTACCTGTAAAATTAGATAGTCTTTAGTCTGCCTGCCTTTTGCAGTGTTACTAGTTTCTCCTCCTTTTGAGGTTTTTGTTTGTATAATTCAGACTCAACATTTGTATGTTTTCTCAGTCTGCTGTTAGTTAGTTCAAAGTCTCTTGTTAATAAATTATTGTCGAATTGCATTCTGTGTTTGTTGTGTTTCTGCGACTGGATCCACTAGTTAGCCTGTCTGTAACATAACTACTGTCTGTTATGATACTATCCTAGCATAACAATTTAATTTTAGCAGTAGATGCTAAATAAACCACACAGCTACAACACAACAATCCTGATCTTTGATCTCTGACCTACTGTAGCTTCTTTAGCAGTGGGTGCTAAAAATAAACTTGCAGTAAATGCTGAAAGCAACCTACACTGTAGCTTTTGTAGCAACTAATGCTAAAAACACATGCACATGGTCCCAACATCATACATGGTTGTAGACACTTCCATGAGACCACAAAGAACTGGGAATGGAATAACCATAGATGATTGCTCTGCCAAAGCTACCTAAATAAATAAAATATAAAATAAAGTTTTTTTTCACATTGTGTTTTCAGAACAAGCTACCAGGTCCAACAAAGCCTTCAGAGCCATAGCCCAATCATATTTTTAAATAAATGCCACCATTTTTGCCCCAGTCCTGTGAATCTTGCCCAGTCTGTCCAATTTTATTTCCTCAAGCTCAGTAATCTTATAGGCTTTCTGTAAATATAATATTCAGTATGCTAAGTATTACATCGTGTATTAAACTTGATCCATTTCTAAATTTGGCAAGAATCTGTATTTTATTATGTATTATCCTTAATGACAGGTTAGCTAATCAACTTTAACATGAAACCTACTTATCATATTTCAATTAATGCTCATGTTAAAATAAAAAGAAAATGTCTGTTGGTCTTCACACAAGATTAAAGTTATATTTAACCATTATGAATTGGTAAAAAGAACTTAATCTCTAGAAGTTCATTTTTTATAGCAAGTATTTTAAACTAAGCTGTTTTCACAACAAAATAAATGACAAACCACATGTCCCATCCCCTTATTTCACAGACTTTAGCTCATCAGAGGAGATCTGGAGTTGTTGCCTGGGAATATTCTCATTCATCCAGGTCATGGTTATCCCAGAGGTGCTTTTCAGTACAATAACAATTGTACAATTGTACAATCTCTTTTAAGTTCATTAAGATGTTTCACCATTAAAAAAGGCTTCATCAGTTCTGACTGACTGGCTGAAGTAGCAGACTTATAAACTTTGTGGCGTCATTGAGTTGTTGATGGTCATGTTTGGGTTGTTGTAATAATAATAATAATAATAATAATAAGCTTATTTATAGAGCACTTTTCAAAACATTTGTTACAAAGTGCTTTACAATAGAGAAAGACAATAATAACAGAATGATCACAAAACACAAAATAAATAGTGTGGGACAGGGAGGAACTATAGCACAATAGCACTTGACCATTTAATATAGAAACCAATCAAGTCCCCCTTGAGCAAGCATTTAAGCAAGAATGTACTACCTGGCTTTCATGTGTATCATTGGGACAAACTGAGACAAGGTGTGAACCCCTGTGAATTTGTCTGGGTAGTAATAAAACAACTGCGTTGTAAAGTGTCTCCTCTCATGTCCACATACATCGCGTGGGCTTCATAGGTCTGAGCATGCCAGCCTCGCATTGAAATCCAGAACCTCCTGCCACGTATGCAGTCAGCTGTTCTTGGAAAAGTGTCGGCAGCAAGCAGAATTTTTCACTGTGGGACACCGAAGGACACTCAAAGAGACAATTTTTTTTCAGCTGCTGGCACATGGAGGGATCAGTGAAAGCTCAGGGGGCTGTTCTCCTTGCTGCACCTTGTCCATACTACCTGGCAGCTCATCTGTGCTACCTGCGTTTCCTGTCCAGAATTTGAGTGGCCCTAGTCTGGTGGCCCTTACTGTACTGTACTGTACTGTGCCATGTGTCTGTGAAGCTGTTTTTTTGTCTCTTCTATAACCATCTGTACATTTTTAGTTGCACTTAACTGCATATACTGCATCGCTCTGTTTCTGTCTGGGTATTTTGTCTTTGGGATGGACACGTTTCTGCCTCAGTATGTTGCTGGGTTAGAATTGTACATTAATGTTGTGGGTATTGAATAGAAGTCTAAATAAATCTGTTTCCACTGTGTATTTGCTAAATTCAAACTATAATATCTGCCTGCCTAAATCTCTTAATTAAAGAAGTTTGTGGAGGCTGGAGGTGTGTAGGTGGGCTAATGTGTAGTTTGCAATGCTAAAGTGTACTGTTGGGATTATGTTTGCTAAAGTGAGGAATTTAACGACTTTGCTGATGCTGTTACACTGTGGTAGAGCAACGAGTAAATGTTTTTTGTTTTTGCTTTTTTTTGTTTCTCCACAACTACAGCTATTTAGTTAAAGTTAGTTAGTAATACAATGTATATATGTATGTATCCAGTTTGTATCTGATTTGTTGTTTTTTTTGGTAATGCTAGCACAAGCTGGATGTTCTCGAGGACTTCTTCTCTTCGGAGAATGTTTGGTGCTGTGAGTCACCTTGTGAGTCAACATTGGATTGAACTATAAACCCTGTTGCCTGTTGTCATATGGATATGTACTAGCTTGGTAGCTAGTAATACTAGCAGTGATTGACATGCTGTCATTGTGGCTCTTCTTCTAATTTTACTAAATGCAAACAATGCCCTGGACTATATAAGGTAAGTGTCTGACTTACTTACTAACTCAAATCCATTCCTATTTCATTTTTCCAGCCAATGGTTCTCTCTCAGTGTGAAGGGTGTAGAAGGAAACAAAACTGACCAAAGGTTTTTGTCTCATGGTTTCCCAGTTAATTGTCTTTCAAGATTAAAGATTCAAAAAAACTTTATGAATCCCACAGGGATAGAGCTGCTCTCTCTTCCAAAGTAAAAGGAAAGAACCACCCCAAGGAAAAAGATCCACTTCAACATGAAAAACAAAAAAAACACATAACAACTCCAGACCACTGATGTAATGAACAGGACTGACATAAATTAACAAGAAAGAAAAAGATCAACTTGTAAAACCATATAGCCTGCTACAGGTGGATATGTCAGAGAAAAAAAACGTGGAATCAGAGTAGAGGCTGTAAATGAAATGCTCAGCACAACCCAGGCTCCTAAGTAAGTTGCAGCACAATGTAATGATTATGTTCCCTACTAAGACAAAATCACATTTGCAGTGTAGTTGCAGAGAGAGTTTTCAGGAGACGGGGCTGACACAATGCAGCACAATACCAGAACTACAGATTCAGAGCCAGAGTGCACTGCTTGCTTATCTCTATCCATATATGTGAATGCACCGTCATTGTGAATCCACTTTTATTTAGTAAACTGATTTCATTTAAAGATATAATTAAAGTAGTTTTAAGCATTATTAACATAACGGCAATCATCAATAAGCATAGCAAGTGGTTGAGGGACTCTTTCTGATCTATCTGCCGTATGTGGTTATTACATCTTTGATCTGGACACACACACACGCACAAATAACAGTATTGATCTAGTTGTAGAAAACAGCAAGAGGTAGACACAGCAAGAAAAATAAAACGTGTGAAATATTCAGCAGCGGGCATGGATTAAGCATCTATCACAGAGGGCAACTGCAGAAAAAGAGAGCAAGATGAATAACATCCAGGAAAAAAATATTGTGGAAAAGACACACCCCATGTGAGCGAATTGAAAGTGAGCTGGGAAAGTATGAGGTGGGTGTGTTGGCAAAGTTGGAGAAAGAAGGAAATTATTGATCAAGATTTCACATTTTTTGCAGATGTGCTCCTGTTAAAAGCATTGGTGAGTGTGAGGGCTGTTTATTCAAGTATAAGACAGAACAAACTGAAGCTGTGTGTCATCAGAAGGGATAGAGAGAAAAGGACTGCAAAACTCTCCATATCTCCTGTAATTAGATTGGACATGGATTCCATTAAAGCTGTGCTGTTGTAACAGTGTATATTTTTGGCAGCATGTGTATGTGTGTGGGTGTGTGTATGTGAGTGTGTGTGTGTGAGAACATGTTTACTTTTTCTCTGTTCAGTTTGTGTGTAAATGTGTGTGTCTGGGATTCATTGGAAGGATTTGTAGAGCTGTTGTCCAGAATAGCAAAAGGCAGCTTAAAGCTTTCTCATCAGTGTTGTCACCTTGTTGTCATCCTGAGCAGCATTCTTCATATTCATTTATGAATTAAAAGTCAATGATTTATGTTTAATAATGTATATGAATTTAAAAAGTTTAAATGACAAATGGTCTCCATGTATCCACCAGGAGCAGCTTACTGTTTGTATCTTTCACAAAGATACTTCTACCAGTACCGGAGGAGCCAGACACCTCTGACCATGCTATTTGTGGATTTTTTGACTCCATTACAGGAATATTATAGGAATAATATGGTTTCTTTTGCAAACTAGCACTGACTTCCAGAACACGATTACTGCCTCCAATAGATAAAATGAAAATTCTGGCTACAAAACCTACTGTACATTCTGCAATTCTAATTTAGTCACAGCCAATTCACACACAGCAACCAAGGAAGTGTCCCCAGCCCAGAATACTAGGAATTACATTAAAATTTGGCAAATCAGATTCTTTGAAATCATTCAGCATGGGTACAAGGATTTATCTGAAACTAAGCATTTGGATGTTGCTGTGGTGCACAGGCATGTTGATGCAGGACACTTGTTAATACCAAGCTGCTAGACCTGTAATCTTTACTTATTAAAAATGTAAAGAATCTAGTGGCAATTATGTTCCCTTAAAAATGCTTTTGTGATTGCAATGTAGTTCATCTACAAGTGAAATCAAAAGCTGTTACAGGGTTTGTGTTCAAGCTCTCAAAGGATGATGTCAGTACAAACAACAAGTCCGTCTTTTGTGTCAAAATGATCAGTTTATAGGCAAAAAACCAAGAAAGAAAAAGAAAAAAGATATAGTTAGAATGTGAATATAAAAGAAACTTTACATCAAAGCCATCTTCACCACAAATGTGCATACTGTCAGCTAGCTGTGGGCAATGATTGGGCAGGATAAGCCAAGACCACAAGGTGTTTCACATCTACAAGCAAATGCAATGATCACAAGAATCTGGCTAAAATTCTTGTGCTGTCAGGTTTTTGTAATAATATAGGGAGAATGCTGTGGCATTCACTAATCACCATTAAGCTGTAAATATTATAATACTTTGTAAAATATAATATTATTTTCATTTTGTTGTTTTGTTAATAACCCCATGTTTTTATTCTACATCACCCTTAGGACAAACTGTTGATTTGTCCTCATAGTATTATAGGGCTAGAAGGATATCAAGTTAATCATTATGTAAACAGCAGAGAATAATCCCTGCCATGTTGCCACTGGGGGTGGGGTGAAATGTCTCTTGGGCTTCCTTAGTGATTTTGGCCTGTAGTTCAGAAATGGTAAACTACTACAGACATTAATGGCCAAGTGCAGTGTGATCACTCATATGTTAATAAACTCTCCCATTAGTGTTATGATGATTATTTTATGGGTGTGTAATGAACATTCTGCAGACAGTTTGAACACTTTGAGCTATTTCCTCTAACTTAACAAAGCTTGTAAAGACATACAAGTGTTTGAGCAGGCTGTATAATACTGCTGTGACCACTAAAAGTGTATGTGTAAAACTAGTGACATTTCCTTTGAAGACTATCACTTACTGACAGATAGTGCCACTGTGTGTCAGCAGTGGTTTCTGCAGCTGGTAACAGTTAAGTATGTTCAGAATATGAACTGCAGCATCATTTAAACAGGAGCCATTATAATACAATGCTTATGTGTACATCAGTAGAACAGCAAGGCTTGTCCTCTGCTCCAAACATTAGTTCCCCATCACACACACACACACACACACACACACACACACACACACACACA
>OMLM01009297.1:0-14429 GCA_900302695.1 Helostoma temminkii | reverse complement strand
GAGAGAGAGAGAGAGAGAGAGAGTGAGAGAGTGTGTGTGTGTGTGTGTGTGTGTGTGTGTGTGTGTGTGTGTGTGTGTGTGTGTTAGTGATGCGATACATGCGTGTGTATGCAGGTGTAAGCCTGTACAGCAAGTGTGTGTTTTCTTTTATGTGCTTGTTAATGTGTGTCTTGTGTCTGCATGTGTGTGCATCATTATGCTATGCAAAATAGTCTAATGTATGAGCAGCTTGCATGCAGACATGCATGTTTATGCATGTACGGTGTGTGTGTGTGTGTGTGTTTGAGGTTAGATCCGGTGAATAATATATTTGAGTGGAGATGATGATGAGACCTGCAGGGCTTTGCTGATGAGAGCCATGTGAATTAAAAACTGACAGTACAAGTCTAACCTAAGACAAATGTCTTCTTCCTGACACTTATTATTATGTGAACTGCTGCTGTGCACACATTTGCGTGTGTGCACGCACAGGCATGATGCTCGGTGCTTTTCTGTTACTGTGTAAAATAATGCTATTAGATGTAATCTATGATGCATTGTTGATTAAGTTTTAAAAATGTTTTTCTGGCCATGAAACTGCAGGCATCATTTCGAGTTTGAGAAGAGTCGGTGGGACCATGTCGAGTTGATACTGTAGGGAGAAACCTTGCTGGTGAAGCACATTAGCATTGAAGGGTTTGTTCTTTCATACAGACGTGCACTTCATTAAGTACACACAGACCCTGTTTACACTTGGTTTTAAAATGTGTCTTGGGCAATCAGATCAGAAGTGGACAACACTAAATACAAATGCAAACTGCACAGATTGTGACTCCACACTCATCATTTCAGGTGGTCCCAGATGCATTTGACCACATACCTTTTGTAGTGCAAACACTAATGTGTCCCGATGCCTTCTTAAAAAGAATGGTACAGAAAATACATCAATACAGGTTGTGTTGGTTGTTTTGGTAATATTCATTCATCTTCTAAACCGATTAGTCCCCGCAGGGGTCATGGGTGTGCTGGAGCCTATCCCAGCCAGCATATGGGCGAGAGGCGGGGTACACCCTGGACAGGCCGCCAGTCCATCGCAGGGCCACATATAGACAAACAACCATTCACACCTACGGGCAATTTAGAGTCCCCAGTTAACCTAACTCATGTCTTTTGGACTGTGGGAGGAAGCCAGAGTGCCCAGGGAGAACCCACGCAAACACGGGGAGAACATGCAAACTCCCGGGAATCGAACGCAGGACCTTCTTGCTGTGAGGTGACAGTGCTAACCACTGCACCACCATGCTACCCTCTGGTAACGTTCATACACAGAAAATTCAGATTAGATTTTGCCAGAAAACATCTGAAAAAGCCTCCCATGTTCTGGAATCTGATTCTTTGGACGTTGAAACCAAAATTAACTTGTACCAGAATGATGGAAGAGACAAGTATGGGAAGGAAAAGGAACAGTTCATAATCAAAGCATCCAAAGTATTTTTTTTTCTGTCCTTCTAAATGGTTCTTAGCAAGGTGCCCCATTCTGACCAACTAGAGTGCTGCACAAATTAGATTTAATTATCAATACACAAATAAAATTTGTTATAATCAGTAATAATAATATAACATAGTGAATTAACCAATAAGCAAATTGGAGACTATTTTCATTTCACATAAGTTTATAAAACAAAACATTTTAACTTGCAGTATGAATACCAAAGGTGATGCATGTTAGCAAAAGAAAAAAGGAGTCACATTCTAACTACTTGAATTTTTTTTCCTATGCTTGGTTGGTGTAAAACGCTGACCATATAAAAAACCTATGCTTTTACTTATAAATGATAAACTTGATGGCAAAACATTATGGAGCTGACAGGGTTAATGAGCAGAGGTAAGTTTCTTTTACACTCAGCATAGTCATTCATTAGACTTTGAAGATAAACAACTAATCAATTACTTGATTGACTGCTCTCCAGCTCAGCACTCTGCAGCAGTCAAACTGCTCCATCTCACATACCAAATGTCAAATATGTTGAGAGCAACTACAAAAGCTCTGTTATGTTCAGAAACGTACAAAAGGAAAGCCATGGTTTGAACAGGTAAATTAATGTTGGAATTGGACCTTACAGTGAGTAAAGGTTTTTTGATAGATGTTAGTTCAAACAGGTATAGATGTGAACAATTAAACAAGTCAAGCTTGTCTTGAGGTTGGATTAGTGTCCATAGGGTCATGGGAATATTTCTCTCTTACTCTCTGAGGAGCATGGAAGAGCTCAGCCAGTCAAGGAAATATTATGTGAAATAATATCCACAGGTTCAGCTTCATCCAAACATTAGGATATCCACAATAAACTTGATGAAAAGACCTGATGTGTTGGGACATGCTAGTGATATAATGAACCGAATACTAGAAAACTAAGTGCACAAATACAGTACAATGATTTTGTGGTCTGATGCCAGCAGAATGATATGAGTTGTTGGCTCCTCCAAAGTCAAGTCATGCTTGTTGTCACAGCAACGTATCCACAGTCTCTTAGTAGTCATACATTACATCAGTACTGCAGTTAAGTACTTGATAGTATTACAGTCGATTGCTGGATGTTATAATCCTGGACGAGGTTATCAAGTTATGTTAGTTCTTTAATACCAGCTTTTGTTTGTTTTGTTTCCTGATCTTGTTGAGGTTTATTTGCAGTTTATTTATTTATTTTCTTGCCAGATAAAAATCTGTATTATGAGCATACAGTAATTTGTTTCCAGAACCCTCTTCTGAATGCTCACTGACACTATGTTTAAGATTAACTGGACTCAGAATCAAGAAGTGTGTACTAGTAAGTAGTGCTAGAAGTCGTAGAAGATTGAAGAATCAGTGTGTCCACAGAAAAGTCACTATAATCGGGCCAGTAGCTGTTTAGCTGTCTGGTTCTGACCACAGTTTTCAAAGGATTGAAAGATTCTTACTGGCACTGACTCTCACATCAGTGGTAAGTGTTGTGATAACTAACACTTTACTTGCTTCAGGTTTTGTACTTTTGTGGATGGCAAAGTTAATACCTGACATGTCAAATGTACATTTGTAAAAAGTATTACTGATAGCTTTTGACAGGCTAGCAAGGAAAACACATATAAACAACAGAAAGTGACAAGTCATTGCCATGATTGGCAGCACATATCACATTGAAACTGACAGTTGTCAGAATGCTAAAATATTTTTGCTGCCAAGCAGGGCGACCCAGCCAAAGACATGAGGTATGAAATGATTCTAGTACAGTTTTGTCTGACTCTCTGTCATTTGATTTTTTTTTTAAATGAAGTGATGATGCTGTTTAACCAGTACTGAAGGAACTGTATGCAGCTGAAATATTAGTATATATAATAAGAAAAGGTATATATAATTATATACTATAATTATGCACTAATGTTTGTGACATCAGAATGATGTGGGAAATGTGTTTATCTTCAGTAAATCAATGATCTGGTTTCCTTCATGACATAAATACAAGGACTTTCACATCACACTTTCACACATGGAATCCTCCACAAACGTCCTTCTTAAACTCCTGGTTCCTCAACACCACAACATGCATGACTAAAGCATAATGTTTTCAAATACTTCATCTGTCCATCTGTCAGCATATCCTACTCTTGTGAAAATAACATCTTGAATTTAGCAAAATGTCAGTTTGGACACAAGGGTGAATAGATCAAATCGTAGTGATCAGAAGTCAAAGTCACTGTGACCTCCAGTTTGTCCACATTTATGAAGGTAGGGAATTTTTTCACATTGCAACAAATATCCACTTGGACTCAAGGATTAACATCCACTTGAGATCATGTATGTGCTTATTAGAAGTGAGTCTGGATCAATGTGCATGTAAAACTTTACTGCCTGGTGGAGGCATACAACCACACTGTAGTAGTTTTAATTTAAGCTTTGATATTAAACCATAACCTTGTGTGCGCCTAAGTCTAGTGTGTGATTGTACATATAAGTTCTTAATTTCTCTCCTTCATGACAATCGGTTTTAGATATATTCAAAATCCATTTAAACACAATGCATGTTACCATGCAAGCGGAGAATCTGGTCCATGTTTTCTGTCCTCCTCTTTGGCATGCATGTGCACACTAGTGTCATGTATCACAAATGACATATTTCAGTTAGCATGTTCATTCCAGGCAAGTCGACACCTACTAGGGTACTGTTCAACATGCTTCTCTACTTACAAATCTGTTTATATATGTGTTTAGAGTAGATGGTAGACTGTAAGGAGAGTAAAAGGATTTGAAGAGTAACCATTGAGGTTTAACCATTTCATATGATATTATTCATGAACACACACACGCATGATGCCATGGCATCAATAGAGCTGCCAAAAATTTATGCAATTTTGGAACAAAATTGAGATTCATCCTTTATTACATATCTGCATCGATACAGTCTAATCTATGTGATCATTAGATGTTTATTTAGAAATATTTAGATTTTATATTCCTTCTCAATTAGACCTGCTTTAAAGACAGACTGCAGAGGCTATGTGTGTCATGGACTATGACAAAAGTTTGGAAACATTAATGTTTTGAAAAAGAGACAGGAAGCTTGACAAGTCAGATGTAATTAGCAGTTTGTGTTAAAGCTGCTGAAGAGTACACAGAATATCCAAATAAGCTTATACTTACCTGAAGAGGAGACATGGTCTGACTGTGGAGGTGTCTGCCAGTGCCACCTCCTTCGCCTCAGGTATGCAGGTATGAAAGACCTCTTGTTGAGGGATTAATTCATTTCCTGTGTTTATAATTTAATAATATAGAAAATATTTCTGCTACTGGGGAGTTATTTTGTCTGCTGCTTGGAACTGTTGAGTTTTTTATATCACACTTTTAATTATCTTAAGTATTAATTGAATTTTATGAGCCAGCCACATCAAAAGTGTACTGTAAACTGTAAACAGAGACAAAGATGCCCAGCCCTAGTGTAGATGAGATGTGGATGGGAAGCAGATGGAAACATTTGGTCAAAGCCAAAGAAGCAAAGGTAAGAAACCATGAGCGACAGGAAGACAGAGGGTTTGTGTTGGAGATGGTTATATGGTATAATGTAACTGAGGAGGCCAGTGGTTTGTGATCTTAATTGAATAAAAGCTGATTGATAAGTGGCACATTATAAGTGGCTGAGTATATTATGGAGACAGCATGTACTGGTCTGTGATTAGTTCCAAATGTGCTACTGAGATACTGCTCACACAACCAGTAGTTCAAAGACCAGATGAAGGAAAAAGCAGAATATTGTGATGTATGAATGTAAACTGTAAACCACAGTGTGCAATCATTTATACAAACATGATTTTCTTCACAACAAAAAAAAAGTTCTGAAGAGGAAAATAAGAGTTTAAAATAGAACTTGAATGGCTTTGGTTAAAGCTGCACTATAGACCAACTGTACTCAATGTCTTATATCAGTCACTCTGACTAAGATTAACTCTCAAAACTAAGCATGTAAATCTTTTAAAATACTGTCTACAAAGCACAAATACCTGATGGCAGCAGTCGATGTGTTCTTGCACAAACTGTATACTCGTGAAGTGGGTAACAGACCTAGTGGGCTACGCGTAGGCTGTGTAAGATTGTGTGAGCTATAAATCAGTATGAGGAGCCAAGCCCCAGAGGTCAGAGAAGCTCTACTCCTTTTTTTGAGACCTCATCAACTCATGTCTTCAGCTCTTTTAGCATAACTGCTAAAGGGTTTTCTAATGATCAGTTCTCTTTTGAAATTAATAAATCTGCATTAGCAACAGTGAAGTGCCAGTGAAGACGATTGCTGATTATAGTCCTCTGTATGTTTATGTAAATATTCCTTTAAAAAACTGGTGTTTCCAACTACAGTAGTCATTTACAATATTAACAATGTCTACACAGTATTTCTGTTCAATTTAAGGTTATAAAAACTACCTTGACTGGTAGTGTATGTTTTTAGTGTTTAAATAAATAAAGTTGAGTTTGACTGAAAAAATAACCAAAGGAGTCAAACTGAGGTATGGTCCTACTGCATGATCCTGTTAATCCTCAGCTACATCTTCCCCTGCCATTTCACAAATATAACCCTTTAGTAAAGGTTAAGTTTTGTGCAAGAAAATCCCTTAAAAACTGAGATGACTATCAGTGCACCATATGCCAGGAGCATTCCATAGGGGAAAGGGCAGTTTAGACTTGTTGTGCATGCTGAGGGCCCTTGTGGTTCATTTTTTACTTCACATGAGCTAAAAGTAGGACATTAGACATTAAGGAGTGCAGGCAAAGCAGTGGCTTGCTTTCCACGTGCACACAAGATCAGCTAGGTAATACATGCCATCCGTTATCATCCCCCGTGGCCTACAATGGCAGACTGGCCACTATGTGTGATGCTGTAGGTGTTCCCTGGGGCCAGAACTTAGGTTTGCAGGCGCCACATTATTATTAGAGAGGGAAAGTTTGCTGAGCATGCATAGTCTTTTTCAAGAACATCCTGCTTGGCATCAATGCTGGTGATGCTCCAGCTTCACAACATCAGTTTACTTTAGATAGCACTACTAGGTGAAATATGAGAATGTCTATATTATAAGAATATCTTTTTGCTATACATAAACATACTTTGTGTCATGGGCAATCATTTCTGCTGCTTATTCTGGCCATGAAGCAGTTCCTTTAGAACATGAGTTGCATTGAAGCTGCACAGTCCTTGTTCTGTGCAAAACTGTATTCTTAAATTTAAGAATACCGTTTGAGATAAGCATCATTCTACCTTTGCTGAACTACAGATTGCTGTATACACAAAGTAAGGTTGTGGATTTTTTTTTTTTAGAATAGTTCTGTTGAATATGTTTTTCATTGATTGTTAAAATGGCTCAAGTGTCGCCTGAGCCATGAGGCTAACGGGGAAGTGCCTCGAGACATGACAGGGAATGCAATAAAAGCTTTACTTGACTGAAATAAATAAAAAAAATCCTCCAGCTTCACTCTATGTTTCACCTGAATGAAACATCAAGGTTAATGTGTCTCATCTAATTTAAAGTTATATGATCAAAAGAAAAAACTGCATGAATAAAAAAGATTTGAAAGAGACTACAGTGTGATTATACACACATATGGTGTGAAGTGTCCTGGGTCACTTTTGAAAAGAAATCTTTCTCTGTCATGGATGTCAAAAATGCAGCCTTTGTATTATTCCTTAATTATTACATTGAAATCTGCTTATCATATTGCACAGTATGAGTGTTCTATTATTGCACTATGTAACTTTGGAATCACGTCCCTGAGACCTCTTGTGAGAGCTGCCTAACGCTTCACAGTCATTCCTTCCATCTAGCTATTAGAAGATGCTAGCTTGCTATTCTTAGCATGGTTCAACATGGCACAGACAGCAAAGAGAAGCAATGTCAAAGGAAGGGAGGACGAGAAGAGGGGAGATGGTAAAGCAACAGACCAGACAAGCCTGCGTGCGTTTGCGTGTTTCACTGGTGCCTGATGACTGGTTCTTACTCCTTGGTGAGAGACAGATGCCGAACTGTTATTGCTGTTGGAAGTAAGGTTTTATTAGCTGGCTTGCTATAATTTGTCTTGAATAACAAGAGAATAACAAAAGTGATGTGTCGTCTGATGGAGGCAGCAGAATTTTGCCCTCTGGTGGAGAGAACTGGGGGCTGAAGGCGAGGGCAGAGCCGGAAGAAGGAGGGGGATAGGCTATCCATACAGGCTGAGACTGTGATACAAAGACTGCCAGTAGCTGTAATGGAGAAGGCATATGGTGGAGGTAGGGCTGAGGAGAACAAGGAGGAGAACTGATCAGGGGTGACGACCAGAGGTTGTACTGTAATGGGATTGCTGGTCAGTTAGATAATAATAATAATAATAATAATAATAATAATAATAATAATAATAATAATAACATCTCATAAATCTGACAATACCAAAACTATCTGCATTCCTGAGTACCACTACTGATGAAGTGAGAAGCTATTTTGGTGACTTTAGACAGCAACACAATGTGTCTGTCAGTTTGTTGAAATGATATACACTGCATTTTAAATATGAGAAACGCTGAACCGTAGTGTGCTATACCGCTCTGGTAGTTTTAGTGCCTTGCTCTAGGTAATAGAACTCATAACCCTTAAATACAGTTAACATTTAACTAAAACCAGCAGTATGAACTGAGTGCCCTGTAACCCCTGGAGATCGTCAGAGAGAAATGAGTGTCAGACACATTGTTATCACCTCTTTTTATATCATCACACAGGGGACAGCAGCTGCTTGTCTATTTTCATACAGTATGTTTGTTGAGTGTGTACCGAAACCTACCCTCTCTGAATCAAATCAATGTGAAACCACAATGAAGACTATATGCAGTATGACTTTGAGGTAATTATCACATAGGGCAGACACCTGCGTAGACACACAGTGTGACTGGGAGTCAATTATCGCTGTGTGACCACTTCATTTTCACTCTTGTTCTCATCTAGCACCTGACATTTCACAGTGTGGCAATACACGAAAAAAGGGAAAGGATGGAGAATTGTGTAGAAGTTATTTTATTTGGCTGCTGTGAGCTAGTTGGAAAAGAAGTCAACCATGGGTCACAGGGTCAATAGTTTGATTCCCAGTTCTTCCTGGATACATGCTGAAATGTCCTTGAGCAAGTAAAGTAAATAAGTGTCTGCCAGATGACTATGTTTGGGTAAACACTGACCTGATTCAGTCAGTGCCCAACTGATATTTAGAATTGGGCCGACTTTTGACCTGACCAGTTGTCATCTGACGTGCGGTGCGAGCAGGGTCGCGAAGCCCAGGAGTCCCATTCCTGGACAAGCAGGAACAGGATTGTGACTGCTGTCGAGCAACACCATGGTCTGACTTCCCAACAAGGTTTATTATCACATGGTCATGGTGACCACGTGATCATTGATGCGACCAGGAAATAAATAATCGGTAGAGATAACATGCTGTCCCCCTGGCTGCTGCTCATGTCCACTACTGCAGACAGTACAGTGATTGTTTTAGCATGGTTGGGGTGGTATATACATGTCATGGCTAAAACAATCAGTCACAATGTTAAAACCAGGTGTCGTGGCTGATCTGTGTGCCGACTGCTGTCCTAAAGCCCTCTCCTCCTGCTCCATATAATAATAAACCATATTTCTCTCTTTGTGTGAACACTGTGGATAAAACCCTCTTGTTTGATTAAACTTTACAGAGTGTGAGCTCCTCATCACGGCCGATTGCCTGACCTCTACAGTGTGAGCACAGAGGTCACAGGTTGTAGCTGAGCAGGGTGTTAAAATGTTTAGTGTGAATTACAATTATCTGACATGATTAACAATGTTGCACAGTGTTTGTCTGACTGAAAATGTAAATGTAATAGCAAGAAAGAAAATGCAGTTTCCTGTCAGTGAGTTAATGACCCCCACCAGGAAAATTCACTTATAACAACACAATTTAGAGAAAGTAAAACAAAGAGAAATGAAAAACTAAATACCCTCGGCCACTACATGATTAATTCACTCTGGTCATTATAGGATCCACCTTATTTTCACCTCTTGTCATTCACTCAGTTTTTTTTAGTACAACAACCACAAAATATTCATACCGAAATGTGCAATTTAGTGCTCTTTGTTTGGGATCTAAAAAATGAGGCCTCAAATGTGGTTCAAGTAAAATGTACTGTAGTTCATCATAACTCAGCTGAGTGTTTAGAAGTTGCTGAATAGATCAACAGAGCCAGATCTGTAGGACAGATCAGCACTTGTGACTATAGAGTGAACTCGCTCCATGTTTCGGACCCATGTGTTAGCACGGGTTAATGCAGTTGCTCTTTAAGATTTCTTTAGTTAGTCAGTAAATCAGTACATCCAATTGTGCTTTTTAAAGAATTTATTATGTAAACAATAATGAAAGCTAAAATGTGCCGTGATGTCATATTACTGATATTCTGACTTTATTCTTTAAGAACCTTGACTACATACAACAACTGTAACTAATATGGCTGAAATTTGTACCTCTTCATGGCTTTCTGTTCTCAGGGTCAGTTAGCTTTTCCTCACAGTCTGCACAGTACAGTAGTCTGACTATGGCTGGATGACTGACAGTATACAAACTGAATACTGGAGCTGGATAGCAATTTATTTATTTCACAATATACACACACCATAGCGGAGAAAAGAGAGGCAAAATGAAGATGGGAAAATAACTGCTGCTCTTTGTATGTGTGTGTCTTTTATAACAGCAAAAGGGTGAGTGTAGGTAACTGTGTGTGAGTGGTGCTGATGGGTAAAACAGGTAGAGTCTGTGTTAATCCATATTCAGTGTGTGTGTCCGTGTGAATGTGCAGTATATAACACCATATGATAGCTAAATCATTTGCTAATGTGCGTGTCAAGTCATTTCACTATTCAGTCTGTTTAAATGTACCCATGTGTGAATGTGTAAAACATTATGTCACTGCTGATAGCGTAAACACATGTACAATTTGTAAATTACAAGTGGACAGAAAAGACGGAAAATTTGAATTCAAATCTGTCTGCAAATCATTTTCTCTGACATACAGTATTTCACATACAGTTATTGCTACAAACATCTGCAAATGTGTGTGAGAGACGGGCAGACATCTCAACTCTGACAAGATGACAAGTAAATAGTCCCTCTGTGGCTGTTTGGGATTACAGTTAGTTCCATGATTGAGAAAACAACCACTCTTATTACGGTAAGCAAGACCTGCAACTGTAAATCCCAGAGCGCTGAGATCCAGCTGCTCATTTTTAAAGGATGGACACTAAATCTAAAGGTCTATGTATACTGTAATGTAACATGCTTTCCTCCATCCTTTCCTGAGACCATTAAAAATATATAATTTCTAACTGTATCTTGAAGTTTCACACACATGATGAAAATGAAGATGATGACAATGCAAAAGAAGAGTAAAATGTCCACAGTGACAATCCACAGTCTGGTCCCTTCCCCCTCAAGTCCGAGTGGATATTAGTGATGCTAAGACACACGGACAACCCAAATACACAATGCCTCTGGCCACAGCTGACATTGGTGTGGTGGCATAAAAACCCAGAATAGCCTGTGCACACAGTACAGTAAGATTAGAATAGTAATATAAAGAAATCAATAACTGAGTAATATTATGATAGAATACAGCTTTGAATAATGATATCACTTCCCAAAACCAATATGTAAAAAATTCTGTTGAAGAACCAGGAGCTGAACCAGTGACTCTCCACCATAGCTGACCACTCCACCAACTGATCTACTGTTGTCTAATGTTCACAATATATAGAAAAATATTTTTTATTGTTTTATTGTTTTTATTCCATGTGAGGATTGGTTAAAGGTGAGGTTACAATGACCTCCACCTTTGACCTTAACCAAGGTACAAAATGTTATCAGTTCATAGCTGAGTCAAAGGCAGTTGTTGACAGTTGTGCCAAATTTAAACAAAGTCCTTCACAATATTCTTGAGCATGTTTGTTCCAATTGGCCAGGTAAACAGGTGATTGTAGTACACAACCAATGAGTTCTGGAGTTCCTCTTGTTTCCCTTTGCTCTCTTGTAGCATATACTGACACCATCACTAGCAACATGAAGTAGCAGTTTTATGAATGTAAGGGTATGTGGATATATCTGTCTCCACTGCTGTATAAATAATCAGCTTCACTGTGGTAAGACAACCATAAAAAGATCAAAACTACTCTCTCAAGAATTAAAACTGCCATGTCTGAGGCACCTTTATAAATCCAGGACTGAGCTGAATCCTATAGTCAACTTTTACAATTCTACCGAGGCCAAGGCAGAAAAAGAAACAGTGATGAAGAAGCAACACACTGAGGACTGTCTGGTCAAAGGCTGTTTGTTTTTAGAGATTCTGGACACACACACACAAACACGCAGTTAGCTGGTCAGCAGAGGGATGAGCAGGGCAATAGGGTTATTGATTTCTGCTTGTTGTTGTTTGGGAGTCTAGGTTGTCATTGTGGCTCCACGTCGACTGCACACGGCAACAACAAGAGTCATTTAATCTGTACAGGATGAAGAGTAGAGTTAAAGATAGAACACTCAATGGCAACACTTTGAAAGGTTAAACCTTTACCCCTTGTATCGTGCTGGACACAGTGTAATCAAGGAAACAACACTGCTTTCATGGGATTTGTTGAGCCACCAAAAAGTATTCCAATAATTTCAAGGTGCATGCCTTTTTCTTTTTCATTCTTGTCATTCTTTTCATTCTTCCAGTCCCATTTAGAATTACTGCTCCCTCCAGAAGGCCCTTTTACTGCCAGACAAGTCCCAGCCTCTGCCTGTTAACCTGTTGAACTGGTCATTGAGTTTTTCTCTATCCTGCTGCCTGTTTTTGTTTAATTTACATTTTCCGTATTATTCCTTTATTTCTGTGCATTTGCTATAAGAACCTAGGTTGCTGAAATAAAAAAGCCAAAGTGTAATGGTGGAGTAAAAATGAGGGACAGACAGCTCAGAGATATGTGTTGTCACAGAGGCTTGCTCTGCGCTGCTTCATCTGAATAAACCTCTCACTTGTTTATTCCTTCCCCTGCCTGTGCCTGTGCACTTGGCACTAAACTAAACAAACAGACAAACAAATGTGAATGTCACAGATTGTTATTGGCGATTTTAAATGTATGTGTAAAGCTCTGCCTCAGGCCTGAATTTATCAGCTGTTAATAACACTTGTAACAGACAGTGTGTGATTGGGGGACTTTTTTATTTATCATGTCTCATGGTACAGTGTCAACTTGTGTTGTTTTGTGCAGCTATTCATAATTATTCTGTCCGGATTTATCACATCAGGAAATGTTAACAGGCAGGAGCGACCCTCCTGACAGCACCTTCACTTCAGCAACACACTCACAGACCAAATTTTTCCATACAATCACAAATTAAGCAAGGAAACTGTGATGCTGGGAAAGTGTATGACATGATAAAAACATATTTCTGACTTTTCAGAGGAAAAGAATCAAACTTTTAAAGATACAATTGTACTTTTAAAGATACAATGACAAGTTTGGGGGGCCTCTATTGTTATTATTACTAATAAACATGCAGTTAAAGTGATGGAAGAGCCACAGTTAAAATTACGGTATTAGGGAAAACAAGAAATGTGAGCTTTGGGGTGGATTAAGGTGATGGTAGTTGTCCTCTATCGCCACAGTTTCCACAGTTAGTGAGTGGTGTTGAAACTGTACCAGGAAAACTGGGTATGTGAGGATAAGTCCAGTGATAAGTGAGTAATATGGAGCATGGATAATTACCACAGACCGAGTTTGCATTGTAGCTAATAAAGCGTTAAAGTGCTTTAAACCTCACCAGATGAAGCTGAAGCTATAGCTGCCTCTTGCTGTGTTAAAAAATGTTATCAGAACAACATCCCTCTAAAACATCTTTTTAAAGTCACAGTTGTTTATTACCATCAAAATACAGTTAACTCACCTCTACATAAATAGATTTCAATAACATTGCTTTTGTGCATTATCAAAGAAAAAAACTTCACCGATTAACTGATGCAAGTTTAACAAACTTAAACAAAAAGAGAAGGAGCTGCTATAGAAAGAATTGATGGATGGGGATGATATGATCACTTAGAACTGTAGTCTGAACAAAATTTAATTCACGTTTCTGCAGGTTTATGCAAAGAACACACAAACTTCAACATTGTGTTGTGTGACCTTGTTAAACACACAACCAAAAATGTCTGTTTCTATATTGTGAAAGTATAGATTGAGGTAGAAGTGAGTCACAATGTGTATTGTAAAACAATATACATTATATATTCCACGAGTAGATGATGTGCCATGAGGCTGTCTGGTCAGGAAAGGAGAAATTAGGCTTTAATGTGAATCCTGGAGGTGTTTTCAAATTACATTACATATTGTCTACACTAGCTATATAGCAAAAGTGTTCAGCCACAATTCCGTTGTGTACTAAAAGGCAGTTTGGCAGCGCTCACAGCTTAATACACAATCAATGCAATGCATTTGAGTTAAAGACTGAAGAACGTGAAGTGTAAAAAGTTGCTCCAGGATGGAAACAGCGAAGCTGTACCATTATGTGGCTGGTCTAGACAGCTGGTTAGTTCTGAAGCATATCCTGCCAGATGTGCATTAAATGAAAGACTGGAAACTGTGGCTGAATAACATCTGCCTTTAACAATCTAAATGTGACATGGTAATGGCAGGTGTAAAGGGACTGCATATTATATGTTGTTCCAAAATAAGAATTCAGTCATTATCTATATACTAGAAGGAAATGGCCACCACCAAGGCCGAGAGCTGAAGTGCCACTAATGGCTGCTAGATGCTAAAAAAAGTCTGCTCAGAATCTGATTATTTGACAATGTACCCCTCTGTGACTGTCCTGTAGTGGTTTGGTGAAATAGTCTTCAACCCGGTGGGTGTCACTGGCCAGTGTCATA
>OMLM01009296.1:0-22833 GCA_900302695.1 Helostoma temminkii | reverse complement strand
GCAGCCACACACACACACTCACACACACACACACACACTCACACACACACTCACACTCACACACACACACACACACACACTCACACACACACTCACACTCACACACACACTCACTCTCACACACACACACACACACACACACACACACACACACACACACACACACACACTCACACACACACACACCACACACACACACACACACACACACACACTCACACACACACTCACACACACACTCACACACACAGAATGTCCAGCGTCCAAGTGTCCTTACTGATGTTCTGGCTTTTTTGAGGCAGTGGGACTGTGTAGTTCTTCCAGAGTGAGGAGACGGCAGCTGCTGATGTTCTGAGCCTTTAATGACCCTGTGGAGAGATTTCCTCTGAGCCACTGTGCAGCTGCTGTACCATATATACTGTGTATATACATATATATACACAGTACGTGAGGATGCTCTCAATGAAGCAGGGATAAAAGGACACCATCCTCCTCAGTGTGGACCCCCAGGAAACAGAAGTCCAGCACCCTCTTCACACAGTGCCTGCTGATGTGACCTCCTTGGTCTTCGAGGTGTTCAGGAGCAGATTGTTTCCTCGGCACCACACCATCAGCCTCTCCACGCTGTAGGTGGTCTCATCCCCCCAGAGATAAGCTCCACCACTGTGGTGTCATCAGCAAATTTGACAATGGTGTTGCTGTTGTGGACAGGGGTACTGTTCATAAGTGTACAGCAGGGGGCTCAGCACAGTCCTGAGGGGAGCCAGTGCTAAGGCTGAGGGCCGTGGATGTGTGGACCCTCTGGCTGCTTCCAGACAGGAAGCTCCTGATCCACGTGCAGGTGGACTATGTAAGTCCCAGGTCCACCAGCGTACCAACCAGTACATAGCTGAAGTCCAACTTGGCCTTGGATTGGATTTTGGTGGTCAGAGGCCAGAAGTACCTGGAGGGAGCTTCTTTACTTCCACTACATGTCTGCAGTACTTTGTTACTGCAAGTAAAGTACCAAAGTTGTAAAGTCTTACATTTTAAGTTTTGATTATATACATGATTTTGAATATGTATTTTACTGGTCTTTGTGTCATCATGTCATTTTGGTCACGTGTTGTCTCTTTGTGGTCGTTTGGAATCTTTTCATTGACTTTAGACAAGTCTTGCTTCATCTATAAGCTCTGGTCCAGAGGCCTGATTGATCTGTGCTAAATGCAGATCTGATCAGTCTGTGCTCAGACTCCAGATCAGATGAATCCATGATGCTCCCTCCAGAGGTGAAGAGCTGCACGTGTGTGTTCATAAAACAAAGCTCGGCTGAAAACATTCCTCAGAAATGATAATCAGACATGTTTTAACCTGTACAGCCCCTTACGTATGTCGATAACAACTCGTGTGTGTGTGTGTGTGTGTGTGTGTGTGTGTGCGCAGATGTGGTCGACACCCTGACGTTGGATCCAGCTCTGCTGTTGATCGTCGCTGGCGTCGTGATGTTCCTCATCACCATCCTTGGATGTTTCGGAGCGCTGCGGAACGCTACCTGTCTGCTGAAAGCAGTGTGTACTTCAGTTACTTCACTAAATTGTTTTAGCAGTAACAGTACTTCATTGTATTTCAGTGTTAGTTTATGTAGAGTTTAGTCCAGCGGTTCTCAACCTCAGGGTCGGGACCCCACAGAGAGTCACTGGTGAGGGGTCATCAGCTGAAACATGACGGGAGGTGGCTCCACAGTGGTGGAAGAAGTATCTGAAAGTACCCAGTACCAGTTAAAAACTTAAAAAGTATAAAAATATCAGCAGAAAAACTAAGTAAAAGTATTAAAAGTAAGTACTAGTAAGTAGTAGTAGTAAATAATTCTCTGTGATGAAGCAGTGCATCATATCTCATATCATATCAAGTGTCAAATAACTGCAGCGAGTGAAAAATACTGCAGTACAAAAAAGAAAAATATTCAAGTAAAGCACAAGCTCCTCAAAGTTGTATTTAAGTGCAGTTGCTGAGTAAGAGCTGATCTGTGATCAGCGAATCACCGATTGCTGATCTGTGATCAGCGAGTCGCTCAGCTCTTACTCGTCTTGTTTGGTCTTGTTGCTCCTGCAGTTCCTGGGGATCCTGGCAGTCGTCCTCATCCTGCAGGTCGCAGCTGGAGTTGTGGGATATCTCTTCACTGATGTGGTAACAACATGCTGGGAAACTGTACAAAGAAAATACCAGTAGTGGATGGAGTACTTTATGTGTAGAAATACTCTCTGCATTTACAGTGTTACAAAGTAAAAGTACAGAAGTTTTAAAAATACTTAACTCAGTACACAGAAAGAGTAATGTGCATAATCTAGTATTATTGTAGAGTAATTACTGATACATTAACGTGTTTAACACTTTTACTGTAATGTTTGTTTTAGTTACTTCACATACTCTGAATCCTGAGTTCTACCAAACAGTTAGTAATAATCTCTATAATAGTGGATTCATTTTATTAATATGATTCTGTAAAGTTTTCCAATTCCTTCTGAAAACAGCAGATTCTGGAAGTACTCATGAAAAGTACCTCCAAACTGTACTGCAGTGCAGTAACTGAGTACTCAGACTCCTGCAGCCTGTAACTACACTTGCTGTTGTTCAGGTGATGGAGAGGACGGACAGGCTGATGATGAAGGCCATTGTTCGCTACAGAGAGGACCAGGACCTGGAGAACGCCATCGACTTCGTCCAGAAGAAGGTGAAGAAAGATTGAGTGACTGAGAGGCAGCTCAGGCTGCAGAGAGCAGCTACACACCTGATCCAGAAGAAAGTTACACCCACTGAGGAAGTTTTTACATTTGTTTTGTTATTTGACATCAGTTCTTAGCTAAGAACAGTAGTACAGTTGTATCATATGATTTAACTTAGTCATATTAATTTATACATATTTTATCATGCTTATAAAATGAATAAACACCACACTACCTGTTCAGTTCTCATCATAGGACGGCGCCATGAAACACGATGGTCCACTTCCCCTCGGTCTCCACCAGCACCCTGACCCACTCAGAGCAAAATCTGAGGTTTAAGAACAAGTCATGAATCCAGCGTAGATTTTTTTAAGGGCTTTTCTTGAGAAGAAATGTCAGAAAAGATAAGGATGATAAGGGTGAATGAGGCCCAGTGATCCTTAATAAGACAGTTGTGTTTGCAGTTCCAGTGCTGCGGAGTGGAGAGCTATAAGGACTGGTCCAAGAACGTCTACTTCCAGTGTTCGGACACCAACCCCAGTCTGGAGGCCTGCGGAGTTCCTTTCTCCTGTTGTGTTCATCTGCAGAACCAGGTCAGAACCAAAACCTGCATATCTACAGGTTCTGTGTGGGGGTGGAGCTGGGCCCTGAACAGGCTCCACACATGTATGGAACATGTAAAAGTGAAACGCTGAACGTACTGAATGAACAGCAGCAGCAGCATCAGTCTCTAATGACTCTGATCCAGGTTAATTAGAGCCCAGAGTGTAGTAGGATCAGCTGATACATACACGAGTGCTGCAGTGGAAACTGGGAACGGGTGTGAGAGTTGGTAGGAAGGAATGGAGGGAAAGTCCCAGACCCACCTGGCTGCATGGAGCAAAGACCAGGACAGAAACTAAATATCATTTGATCAGTTTGATTATTGTTTATTTTACATGCTCACATACATGACTTGGCTTGAAACTGTCCAGAGACAGGAAGTGATGTCATGTCTGGTGTGTGTGTCATCCCCTTCAGACGGTGCTGAACACCATGTGCGGTTACGGGAAGCAGCGGGTGGACGTACGTTCAGCTCGACAGAAGATCTTCACCGTCGGCTGCCTGGAGGAAATTGTAGAGTGGACTAAAAACAACCTGTTGCTGGTGGCAGGTCTGAGCGGAGGCCTGCTGCTGCTCGAGGTGACGTCGGTCACATCCCGATTTATATATTAGACCATATTCTCTGTCGATTTAACAGCACCTGGCTGCGCCAGTAGTTAATAATCTGTTTCCTGACAGGTGGTCATGATCTGTCTCGCTGCTGCTCAGATCTCCTGGATCAACAAAGTCCAACGAGCAGCTGGGAGCAAACGGCAGAGGAGCGACGGCCTTGATGATTGTCCCTTCGGAGATAACAAATAGAATCAGCTTCTGACCAATCACAATAAGATGCTCAGTAATTAAGTCGAATGTTGATTAAATGGAGCGAGACCCGTTTACACTGTGAATCTTTTACTATATTTACTGCTTGTTTCTGTAAGACATTTGAGCTCCTGCAGTCTGTTCAGCTGATACGTGTCCACTGATGTTTCTGTAGCATTTAGTCAGTAGTTTTGCTTTGTCTGTGAACGATGTGTGTAAAAGCTCATGGACACCAGCAGCTGAAATGTTTTCACAATATAAGTCTGAAATGATTTTGACCATGTGTCAAGGATTTCACATGTTATACTGTTCCACTTTAATCACATTTAAAGTAATGACTTTACTGTAAATCACTGATAGCACTCCCAGCATGCACAGCCTGGAGACCCCCTCTCTAAGCCCGGCCAATTAATCCCCGTTGTTCCTCTCTCGCTCATCAAGTTGTCACCGTGACTAATCTGTGGTGGAGGATTAGCAGCCGAGGCACCTGTGGCTGCGTGTTGTCGCAGGGATTCGGTCCCGTGCACCACACGCTTCCTTTATTGGATCAATGACCTCAGCGCTCTGTAAAAATAGCTGCAGTGGTGAAGTACAGTCCACAGTCCTCGGTGCACTTAGACATTAGCGGCTCAACACCGGAAGATCCAGCAGGGGCAGACTGAAGGACCCTACCTGATACACCTACTCCCTCACCCTCCACTTTCTAACAAAAGGTCCAGTGGAGCTCCAATAGCCACAGCAACTTCCTGTCTGCCACAGCTGGATGTGTGAGCTAAGGCTTGTGATGGTCCAGTGTGTGATGGTACCGTTCAGACTACGAGGTCAGTACATCCAGAGTGTTCAGCAGACCTGCCCAAAACTACACCCCCTAACTTTAACAAACCTCACTCTAACCCTTCCCAAACCTTACCCTAACCCTTCCCAAACCTTACCCTAACCCTTCCCACCCAGAGGAGAGTTCTACATGAAAACCAAGTCAAAGTGGGGAAATGTATATAACATTTTGGTTTTAGCTAAATATACTGTTGAGCTAAACTAAACAACAGTCTTATCTTATTGTCTCACAGCACTTGGAATCTGCAGGTTTGACCTTCTAGGAAAAAACTAATCTGTAGCTATGCTAACGTAAAAATAACCAATAAATGACCAAACTGGAAATACACAACCACACATAAAATAAATGAACAATGCTACACTGCACATGCCACCTTTTAGCGTTTAGACACTAGTGAACTAATGAAGTATTCTCTGATGAACCCAGCTCAGCCTCCATCATACAGGACCTCAGTTAGTCCATAAACCAAGCTTCTGGTGTGTGTATTCTGAACTTTCTGTGATTCAGATGCTGCCCCCACTGATCAATGCAGAATCACACAGCACCTGGTACAAAGGTCCAAGCGAAGACAGGAAACATTCGGTTCCTGTGTTACCCTGCATGCGTTAGCATGTGGTCGGGTCACACGGGTCACCATCAGTTTCTCCAAAAGTGAATTAATGAGCAATGTTTGAAAAACCCAGCAGGTTAAAAACCCAATGTTTTCAGCTTTTTAACTTTTAGAGACGCTGATGTGACTCAAACATTTGCTAATAAACATTTCCATGTTTTCAGTTTTCTGTCTTTACTCGATCAGACTCATTAACTGACACCTCAATTATTCCTGTGTGAAATAACCAAAACCCACTGAGTGTGATCAGGGATTCACTAAAACTATTTTTACATTTTTTATTTCCATGTCTACAGCTGCTCAGTTAACAACCTACCACATGTAAATCTGACAGTCTGACGTCTGACCACAGCAGCTCATCACTGACTGTACCAGTCCCACCGGTTAATGTCAACCTTTTCAGTCCAGGTCCTAGAGAGTGAGGACTGTACATATTCTAATACAATTATATGTTATTCAGACATAACCAACAAAACTCACTAGACACTGTTAGTGAACATGTTCAGGGAATGTTCACTAAATGTAAAGGGTCTATATTTCTGATCTAGTCGGACAGCAAACGTTCTCTGTGTATATAAAATATCTGCGTATTCCTTGTGTTGACATTTGCATCTCTGTAACTTCTGCAGAAGATGCAACTGAAGAAGCCTGGAAGCTGGAAGTGGTTCTACACTGTAATGAATTAAGGGTCTGAAAACTTGTTTAGTTTTAGATTCTCAACAAATTTGCAAAAAAACATTGCATTATGGTTTGAGGTCACTGCGTGTAGACTGATGAGAGAAGGTCTAACCACACTAAAAGTGAAGGGGTCTGAACACTGAGCTGTGTGTGTGTTGGCAGAGGAACCATGAGGTCTGTGGATTAAAACAAGTCAACACGTCTGCATTTCCCATTTAACTAACAAAAACTCAAAAATAAAGTTAGTTGTAAAGTTTTAATCATGAGTTTGTATCTTAGATGTTTTAGCCACTTAAACACTTTATTTAAGCTGATCATTGATGGAATCACACAGATTAAACTCGGCTTCTCCATCTGATAATATTTAGCTACAGCGAGTTCAGTAACGGAACAGATCAGTAAACAATAAAAACTTGAGGTAGTATACTGTACACAGTTAAGTAGGAACTGGGAATTACCTGGCTCAAACATGGGCACGTACCAGTATCTATGTGAGAGGGGCTTAATAAACACACTCCACAACCTGAGCAACGCTGTTCGTGCTGAATCTGAACCGAACAAATCGTCCTCAGTGATTCTGAACACGGTTTTGTAAACCTGGAGAGTCAGAGCAGGAGTCACACAATGTATCATGGTCTCATAAGGCTGTAGCTAGCATTTTCATTACTGGTGAATCTGTTGATTATTTTGTGGAAAACATACAGTACAAACCATAAAACATGAGTCTATTTTCATCATCCAACCAACAGTTCAGACCCTTAAAATGTAATTTCCTATAATAAAAAACCTGCAACTATCAAATATAATAATGCTTGAAATAACAATCACTTGAAAGATTAGTTTTCTGCAACAGTAACATGTTAAACAGCTGTGGCCATGAATAAACGTTTAGACACCTGCCAGGTTCTGGAAGTTTGACATGATCCTGTTTGGGTTTCCAGTCAATTCAGAAGAAGGAAGGAAGAAATATTTCATAAAAATGAATAAAAAATTGTTATGGATAAAAGATTCAGTTGCTTCTGTGGCATCAGACAAAATAAATGACTGTAATGTAAAAGAATCTAGTTAGAACACTGACTGGACCCAACGGAGGCAGGAGACCAACTGGATCTAATGGAGGCCTGGTCCTGGTTTTTTAATAATCCTCCAAACACACTGAAGAGCATGGCAACAAACCTAAACCATAACACCATGTCAGCCAATCAGGAGCCTAATAATAATAACAGTAATGATGGACATTGGTGTCTGTGCTCTCAGTGATATGCAGCACCAGCTACAGTAGCTTCACCGTCACTGCACAGTCTCATTAAAGTCACTGGGTTTCTGCTCTGTACATCAAGACTTCATCCTGGAAGGAGTTTTCCTCAGGATCCACTGTCAGTGACAGAAAACGATGACGATGGATGAAAGCTACACTTTAAAAAGACCAGTGTGCACATGGACTGGGCCTGACACTGGTACAGTACCAGACAACCTACAGCACTGTACAACATTCAAGTGAAAACCACAAAAGAGGGAGATAATGCAGGCAGACTTCAAATGAAGCCAATGTGAACGCATGCCAGCATGCCGTCAAATACAAAGGAGACAGAAGAGGGTCGAGTCCACAGGACGAAGAGCACTTGGATTCATTCGGACGTCACATCTGACAGAACGTTGGTCCAGTTTGAGCACCAGCAGCAATGGGCACCAGGTAGTCAGTCACAGGTTTTATCTGAGAGTCAGCGGCTAAGCGGCTCTGCTCCAGCTGCACGGCAGAAACGTCAGAGGCCGCTACCATCAGCTTCACCTCAGTTTCACTGTAGTTTCTTAACGTCGAGTAGTGAAGCGAGTCTCTGCTTCGATTTCTGCTTGAATTGAAACGATATTATTGGATCTCACCAAGCTGAAGCTCAACTGCATCACAGCCTTTCTCCAGTTTCCCAGTCGTGTCCCTGGACCCAGATCAGTGCAGGCTGCGCTCATTCCAGCCAAACATTTACTAAAATGTGTCTTTGTTTAGCTCTGAAACCAAACTTCTACCAGGCATCACTTTTAACCTGTAGTGTCATCTGTTCCTCAAGCTGAACGAGTTAGTGGACAGACGCCACGGTTGGTCACTCTGTCCCGGGAAGGCGGCGCGTACCCATAATCCTCAGGTGCAGATCAGGAACCAGAGACACTCAGATCAGCTCGGAAGGTATTGATGGTAAGCGTTAAAATGATGTCATGGTCTTGGTGTCCTTCGGCCTCTTGCACACTCTGTCCTTACACTGCTCCGAATGACGCTCTGATCCACTTTGGCCAACGTTCCCATCGCCTAACGTGAACTGCAGGCAGCAGCTGGGCCTCAGAGTCAGTTCCTGCTGTTACAGCAGAATCTCTGAACACAGTGAGATCTGACCACCTCCTGGTGTATGAGGGGACTTGTCCAGTCACACCTGACAGATGTTGTAGTAGACGGTGTGTGCGCGCCTCCCACTCGCCGAGTCGCCCATTACCTCGAACATGGAGTCTTTGTGTGGATGGATTTCTGTCATTGGCACGTCAACGCTGTGAGAGTTGTTCTGAGTGTGAGGAGTCTGGGTACCGTAGGACGGAACGGGCTGGAGAGGAAACACACAAAAACACAGTGACGACAAACAACTAACACGTGTGATCAGGGATTGGATTTATGTTCTGTGGTCATTTGGCTGCTGCTGCCAGTCCAGAGTTCACTGTGCTAACCTTCATAGGACTGAGGTAAACTATGTATGTAGGCAACAGCTACGTCATCTGATCTGGCTGAAAAGGAAATCTCTTCTGTTGTTAGCAGTATAAGAAGTACAACGTTAGAGGAAAGACATGGAGTCATCCTGCGAGGATAACAATGTTATTGATTGCACGTCAGCGACGACAGCACAAGTGGTACAGGAGGCTTTTAAATCAAGCACCACCTCTGCTGGATTTATGCATCTTGCGTATGGGTCATGTTCATTCCTGACACTCAGTGCTGGCTACGTATGAGCACCAGCATGTCCAGCTGTGACTTTGACACAGCGCAGCAATAAAAGAAAAACATTTATTTCTGTGTTTGTGCAGAGCAAGAGGACATCAGGGTTGGGCTGAGCTGGGCGTCATGTCATGCAGCGTACGCTACGCAGCGCTCTATGGCATCAACTGTATCTGACAGCAATGTAAACACATTTTCTATTTTCATGTTAGCCTGGCCTACAGAATGTAGCCCTCACGTGCTAGTCATCAGTGATCAGAAGAGGATAGTGATGGTCATGAACAATATTGTGGTAAACACAAACTGATATTTCCTGTCATGGTTCCACATTATTTATATGATTTACATGGACTACACAGTTTCACTGCAGGTTATACAGAGTTGGCTGCAGTTGTACTATCTAATGTCAAGACATATTCAGGAATCATTCTATAATCTATTCATCCATCATGTTCGTTTATTAGTAGTATTTGATCATTTACAGAGGACGACACGTCCTGTCTGGAAGCACCTGAACACTGAATGTAACATGTTACTGTTAGCTCCATAGCTTTAGCCTATAGCTAGCTACCTAGCATCAACTACGCTGGTATTGATCTGCAGTTAAACAAATATCATACAGATTTACATAAAGATTTGTTTCCGATCAATAACCAGTAATCCTTCCCCAGCACTGTTGGTTCTACACCAACAAACTGGAACCAGTTTTCCTGGACTAGACGGCTCTTTGGCTGTTGAAATGAATGTTAGTTCCCACCAGTACAGACACTGAACCAGTCAAATAACCAGCGCCTCCATTATCAAGTGTGTGTTTATTGTTGTTATGGTGGGTAGTTATGTACACATCAAAATTTATGATAATTCTACTGCAAAAATATTCATTTCAGTTAAACTTTAGAAAGTTATAGTTTATAGTGGGTTAACAGGAGTTTTCTTCTGTGGTTATTATTAATCGTCCATGACTCCACTGTCCTACCAGCTGGATCATTAAGGCACTTTTCTATCCAGCACAGTTTCTATAGTCACTGGATTTAAGCTGATGGTCGGAGCTCTGATGTCCAATCTGAACAAACTCTGCTCTAATCTGATCTAAATAAAACTCAACAGGCATGAATGAAGCAGCTGAGGTGTGAGGAAAGCTACTATCAAACAGAGCTGCAGGATTTACATTCACATCTACAATCTGAGACTGTTGAGTTTAAAAGATGAAAATATTAATCTAAGTTATGAGACAAGTCTGTTTTCAATGCAAAACAGTGAATGATGAGAAAAATCGTTTTTCTTAGTCAACATTTGACTTAACAATAAAAACAACAAGTCACAGATGGTGGATATTAATGCAAACTCTTTTCATAAAATGTACTTTAAACTATTTCAACGTGTGTATTTTTATTTCATTTTCTCTTTTCCTAGTGGGAACAGGATGTTTTCTATGGTAAAACCTGTTGACATGAGTGACCTCTGTACTGTTGTATAAAGTTGTCTTTACCTTTCCGGCCCCGCTGAGAGGGAAATCTTTCCGACACAGATGAGCGATGATTCCTGCTGCTAAGGCATCGCCGAGGACGTTGATCATGGTCCGAAACCTGTCACTGCGGAAGCGAAGGGGACGAGGAGACAGACAGAAACACTGGAAGTTTTCATACTGTTGTCTTAACTAGTGATAAGTAATTTTCGAGGTAGTTTTACTGCACTGTCACTTACAGGACCCAGTCAATGGCCACAATCAGCGTGATGTCATCTGGTGGTAGCCCCACTGATGTCAGCACGATCACCATGGTAACCAGACCGGCCTGGGGAATCCCTGCGGCACCGATGCTGGCGGCCGTAGCTGTGATGCTGCAACAGGAAGAAAACAGTTGAACTTAATTCCAGTGGTTCCTGCTCACTTCCATCATTCAGCTGCTTTTTCCGCTGCACTGGGTTTACTCCCATATTCCACAGGTGAATCACCATCAGTACATCTGTGGCTGTTAGAAGGTGAAACCTTGAGGAAGTAAACCATGAAATAAAACTACAAGCACAGCAGTTGAGAAACTGGCCACAACACCTAAAACGGCAGGTACGTGCATCTGGGTAGTTGTCAACAGCTCTCACTGTTGTCAGGTGTGCATAGTGTTAATTTCTAACGTAGTGTAAAAGCAATGCTCCATATCAACTGAGGCTGTGTGAGGACACCACATTTTAACAAACCGGTGCAGCTGAGCACCCTGAAAGCCTTCGGTAGAATAAACTGTGTGGGTGTTGGTGCACCTGATGGTGATCAGCTGGCCAAAGTCCAGCTCGTAGTCGTTGACCTGGGCGATAAAGATGGCCGCCACCGCCTCGTAGAGCGCTGTGCCGTCCATGTTGATGGTGGCTCCCACAGGGAGGACGAAGCGAGCGATCTGCCTCTCAACTCGACAGTTCTCCAGCAAACACTTCATGGTGATGGGCAGCGTGGCCGAGCTGAGGACAGAGAGAGTAAACTGCAGAATAAAAACCTGAACAGACCCTCACGGCGGCAGGTAAACCGGGACTGTCCTGGACTCTGACCTGGAGGAGGTCGCCAGAGCGATCACCATGGCCTGCAGCAGCCCGCGGATGTACGAGAAGGGGTTTTTCCTGGTGAGCACGAAGTAAAAGAGGGGAAGGAGGATGAGTCCGTGGACGAAGAGTCCAGTGAGGACGGTGATTCCGTACCAGCCCAGCTTCTTCCCCAGAGTGCTCGGGTCCTGCATCTCCAGGATCTTCCCCGCCACCAGGAAGATGATCCCAAACGGAAAGTACCTGCGAGGGCAAAACAAACGTCCTGATGATTTTAGGCTCATGGAGTCTTCTGACTCCTACAAGCGTTCATTGTTTGGAGAGGAGATGTTTGTTCATAGATTTTCATGTTTCTCTCTTTCTGGCTTCAAAGGAGTCATCGTGCTGGGTCCTACAGATATTTACACATGACATGATGTGAACCAAGGAGGCAAATAGACTAAGTCACGTGTCTGCTGGGAAAATAAATCAATGTAGGTAATAATTATTTATTATGAATCTAACTGGACAGACTGAACACTACAAATTAACATCCATGTTTTCCAAGGCTTCCAACTAAAATCTGCTTTTCCAAGTAAAAATACCTTCAGGAACCAAACTAGCCTGAAGCTAATTGTGACCTGGATGAACTCACCATACTGCAGCGTTGATGATCTTCATAACACACTCGTTGATGCACTGACAGACATTGATCAGCGGAGCTCCTCGTTCTCCCATCCTGCCCAGCAACAGACCTAAAACACACACACACACACACACACACACACACACACACACACACACACACACAGTTTCAGCTGACAGGACAGAACAGAGTGTCTGAAGCCACAGTCAGAACTGAGGAGCTCCTTCAACTTTCCATAGTTACCATCAGGTTTCACCGAGCGTGTGTGAGACGTGTCTGTATCACCACCTGCAGTATGACTATAAGTGTGTGCACGTGTGTAGCACCAGTACAGATCTGTGGGTACTGGCCCAGTCATGACATCCGCTCTTGATCCATAAGAAAAAGGAAACTGAACAAAGATGTCTGAATCACCAACGTGCTCACCCATGGTCGCAGAGAAGATGACAATGCCGAGGACGTTCATCTGTTGGCTGCTGCCAGGACTCATTCTGTACATAACCTCCGGGGGTGGAGTCAGCTCCAGATACACCGTCCGACCTTTAGGATCGCTGTCGTCAGGGACGACGTAGACAAAGTTTGGCTGGATGGTTTTGGTGGGGACTTTGAGAATGGGAATTAGGTCTGTTTTGTACTAAAGAAACACAATGAGTTAATTCATAGTGAAAGCAACAGAGTCAGATGTGTTAGAGGAGACGTGGTTAGTGTGACTCACCTGCTGAAACGTGGCCTCGATCAGATTAGAGGGAACCATGTTTCTGTGGAGGAAACGTCAACGTCGGGTTTGTTATTTGGTGGAAAAACAGACTCGATTTTACATAACAAACCTGAGACTTTCCATGATTATTATTCTTTATTTACATGAGAAGAAATGTAAAATATCAGGTTTTTCATGTGGTCTCAGACGTTTGGACCAGACTGTCACCAGTTTACACTGGTATGATCTTCCCAGTCTCTTGACAGACTGAAGGGACCTAGATGATTCATGCACAACATCATGTGTCCGTCAGTGTGTGCAGCTGACAGCAACATCAGGAAGGTAAACACAGATCGACGTAGAGGGAACCGGTCCAGATCAGCTGATCTGCAGCAGAGGTCAGAGGTCAACAGGATGAGAATGACCTGCCGACCTGCTCGTGATAACGCTTCATAAGTGTTCGCTTTTTTAAATGAGGCACGAGAGCACGGTCTGCCAACGTGCAGCAGCAGAGATCACTGACTTGGTTAATCTGTCACTCATCCCAGCAGGATTACTAAAAATACACCGATCAGCCTCACGTCTAATTGGATTGATGAGAGTGTGAGAGAGTCCTGGTGTGTTTCCTACAATTTGTTGAGCACACTCAGTCAAACCTATGTGACAATGTTCAGTAACAGTTGATCTACCGATTTATTTATTAATACATTCATTATTTGGTCTATTAATTGTATAATATCAGTGAAAAGCTCCACACTGATCACGTATGAACTCTGAAAACTGAACCCTGTCGCCCCCTTAAAGGAGGATTTCCTGCAGAACGTGACTCAGTTTTAGCTCAGTGTGCCTAATAAACTGACAGCACAGACCATTTAGCCACAGTTGGACTTTTTTAATTAGTGCAGCTGAGAGAAAATGTTTCAGAAAGCTTCATAATTTACAGACTACACTGACTGCCGGTGTCTGAGGCAGAATTTCATTACACACAGCACTTTTTAAATAGTAAATCTGTCTGTGACAGAGTGAAATAACAGCTGTACTTTCCAGCTCCTGGTTGATATGGATGTGATGGGATCCTGCTGAATAAAGGTGCATCACTGGGCACCAGTCCACCATCCTCAGAGCAAACATCCTAAACCCAGAAGCACCCAGCTGACCTTTGACCTGCCTCACCTGATGAGGTCAAGCAGGGCGTCGGCCGAGGTCATGACGGGCCCGCCTCCCAGCCGATTGCTCTCCATCTCCGTCCCCACGCCAGGCTTGATGATGACGACGAGCACGATGCCGACCACTACGGCGATGAAGGTCGTCCACAGGTAGTATGTGACGGTGAGGACGCCCATGCGACAGCAGGCCTTCGACTCCATCGACGACAGCCCCGACATCAAACTGCACGCAGGTCAATAATAAGGCTGTTTAGCATTTAGCTTAGCAGAGACTGGAAGCAGGAAAAACAGTCCAGTGTCCTCAGTAATAAATATATCATTCACTTCATAGATTTCCAACTATTTTACCAAAAACTGAATCATTCTCATCTTCACAAAGACAAATGATATGGAAGGATTGTTGCATTGGATTGTGGAGAAGTAGCTAACAAGGTAACCAGATGAAGTACGATGTCAGAAAAACCTAATATGGAGATGGTGAAGTGGACTGTGTTCATTCAGTATCGTCAAGGCAAATAATTCCATTACTTTCTTATTACACACACAAATAATAATAATCAAATGATTTTATGCAACCATGCACCAGAGCGCAGTTCACTGAGCAACATGTGCTGCAGATTTGATGATTTTACCAAGAACAGCGACATAAACACGAATGTTCACCAAAAACCTAATAAAAAGGTCCCAGCCAGTAGCTGAGTTTAAATTAGCCTGTGACTGTATCTGTTGTGTTTCTACTGTATGAAAGTCTCATTGGTTTCATTGAAGCTCTGCAGCATCTGGAGGAAACGGGACGTCACCTTAAATCTGAAGCCTCTGATTTGAAAGGTGCATTCAAGTGCAGCCCCATGACACACACTGTTCACTCGCTCTATGCTCTTTAAGTCACGCGTACAACAACAATGTGACAGTTACTCCAGGAAGTTTTCAGACACTGTCACTTTTTGCACCATGACTGGGTCTGAGTACTTCCTGAAGCGGCTCTGTAGTGTAGCTGGTAACGAGGGAGACGGGTTCACATCATCAGCAGGAATGGAAGGTTTAATGGTCCTGACGGTTAAATGTCCACAGAAAGTGTGAGACATCAGACATTATTACCTTCTCTCCCACTGCTGTGTGGTGTGACATCGACCTACCTGGACGTGATGAGAGGCAGAATGAGCATCTTCAACATCCTCATCAGCAGCTCTCCAGGAAAAGAGAAGTAGATCTTGGCCTGTGGAGAAAAATTTTAATGTTACATTGTTGTTTCAAAATAAAAGTAGTTGTTCAGCAGCATACACGGATGTGAAATGCTTCCTTTCATTTATTCTTGTTTAAATCAGAAACAGACAAGTACAGAGCGCACTGGAAAATATAACTTGTTTCAACTTCAAAATACAAGTGGAAGGGCTGCCTTAAAGCTTCCAGTCTTAAATGTTGTCTTGATTAAATTAGTTGTTTATTACACATGTTACGTTCTTGTTTGAACTTATAAATCTGTGAGCTTCACTAGAAAAATCTGGGATCATGTGAAGCTTGTTTGGTTTATTATTTAACACAGACACTCACTGAAAATGACCAATGGGACTGATCGGCTTGGTTGGTATAAAACAATCACATTAAGCTTCCCCCAGAACCTTAAATAAAATGTCAGTACAGTGGTAGAGGCTGAATTTAACACCAACCTTTCTGATGGTTCACACAGTTTTTACTAGTGTGAAAATAAACAACCACAACCCAACTTTCTTTACACTACTAACATGAACATTATTTGAAGAAAGTTAACTCAAACAATGCATGCTGGGAAGTTTTTTTTCATCAACTTAATTTGATGAGTTGAGTGAACTCTAAGAAATTAATTCATTTAACTCACAATGGATAATTCTAAGTTCTGACAATAATAACAAAACAATTTAAGTTGAATCAGCTGTACATTTCCACCCTCAGCAGCTGCTCAGATGTATTAAAGACTTTGCCCCTCTCTTGTCCACTGACACTTCCTCGTGATCAGCAGAGATGTGATTGAAATGGATCCACTGCCTCCTCAACACACTCAACCACGCTGTGAAGTCTGGTTCTGGTGCGCTAACCACAGAGCTTCCTGTAAGAGGTTCACCACTTGGACTGGGAACGCTAATTTGTTAGGCTCCACCTGGGTGGGGAACACAACTTCCACTCTGGGGCACTTGCCAGCTGCTCGTTGAGTGAGGGTCTTTGAGCCTTGAGCCTCAGCTTGGATTGCTCGGCTCTGCCTACACTCTCTGGCAACGTGTCCCGCTCACATTCGAAACAGACAGGCTTCCCATCCTCTGAACTCAAACCTTTGTCTGGCTTGTCTCTGAGAGTGACACTCTGTGTCTCCGTATTGACTAATTCTCCAACAGCCTTTCCTTTGCTTAGTAACAACTAAAGGATTCCATCTAGTGTAGAAGATGCTTTACCTTGCGTACTACCTGTACAATGACCTCCCTCCATCTTACTGGGTCTGTCCTCAAGAGACCAAGCAACAGCTTCCTGACGCACCTCCAAAAGTGTGGACACAATCCCAGATTCCCACCTCAAACTGGTCTCTGACTGACACCCTCGCATCAGATACTAGCATCTATTTTCTGTAGAAGCACTTTGGTTTGCTGGTTTTCTGTGGGGTTTTGTCAGGTTCTGTAGACCTGACTGTTTAGAGTAAAAGTAATGTGAATGTGATGATCGTGGTCTCTTCCTGGATCCTGGATTCCTAGATCCATATGACGGGGGTCACTCAGTGGTTTGGTGAGTATGACAGTGATGCCAATGTTGACATGATTTTACAGTGACATTAAAACCTGAGTCACATCATCGGCCAAGACTGACTAATCATTTCAGCTCTAATTCATTAGCCATCCAACTGTGGTTTGTCATTTGTGTATTTATAAGATGCTGATTTAAAACCTCCACCGCTCGTCACAGTTGTCTCTAACTGAGAGGACGGTCACTTACTGAATGGACGGATTAATGACTGTGGATTTGGACTGGCTGCATTCTCTTAATGCTCCCCGACACTGTTTCTACACAGGAACAGGATGAACCTGACGAGAATTATTGGGTCTGTTTAGAGGAAGTACGTCCCTGGTGGGATATTTAAAGCAAGGATATTTTAGGATATTGTGATATTTCAGCTGTGCGAACTGAAAAAACAGTCAGCAAGGCCTGACAAGAAAATTAAAGGAAAATGTGGCAGCTTGACGGAAAATAACTAATAATTAACTTTGGCCTCTTGGTGCAGCATAGCGAGCTGTAGACAGCACAAAAAGCTTTTGTCTTACATGTTAGAAACAGCATCAAGTAAATGCAGAGTGAGGTGAGTTTCTGAGGGTCTAACAATGTTCAAGCTATGAAACCGAACCATTAGCTCTCCTGAACCAAACTGTTAATTAGTGTCTGTGTGACTTTGTTTTATTTCACCTTGTCAAAAGGTCGCACAAGACTGAATCATGTTGGTTGAACACAACATATTTGATGTCAACTGAGATTATGTTAATTGAACACTAATATAATTTATCCAACATTCAGTCTTGTGCGGCTGACTGACCAGATAAAATCTAATAAAATCCTGGTTTCACTGTTCTGAGTGTGGGGTGGTCAGGACATCAGTAGGAACATGTGGAGCTGGAGGTGATATAAGAAGAGTCTGTTGGAATGTGTGCAAACATCACTTAACTCCTTAGTGAAACTGGGTGGATTAGCTTGTTAGGAAGCACTATGGGAACTTTACAAGCTAATTAAAGTATCGACACTGAAACAAAGATGAGTCCTTCTGGTAAACAGTGGATGTTTATGTTGTGACAAGAGTAAAACTATCAGGGAAGGAAAGGAAAGGAAAGGAAAGGAAAGGAGAGGAGAGGAGGAAGGGAAAGGAAGCAGCAGGTAGATTTTACATTCTGGCAGAAGATTTATGGAAACTGAACAGCAAAGACTTTTTTTGGACTGGAAAGTGTTGATTTGACTGAAAACATGTTTTTCAAGAACTTACTTCAGGACACAGGAAGTTTGAAAAAGATTTTCAGATTTGCTGTGAATATGAGGACAGGAAAGCAGCTAACACTCAGTCTCATCAGGTGATTCAGGCCTACCTGTGTGGACATTTGCGTCCCTCTCAGCATGAAGCCCAACGTGCAGCCGGTAGCCACAGCGATCACAGACAGTGTCAGCAGTCCGTTCCTCTTACAAAAATCTCTCACGCTCCTCAGCAGCTCTCCGCTCACTATCGCCTGGAACAAAGTCTTGAGCCGATCCTCCTTCGTCCCACCTGCGTCTCCCGGAGGATACGAACTGTGGCCGGGCCCCGGCTCCTCTTTGCTGTTTGGCAACAGAAGTTCCTCCATTCCTCCTGAGGTGGTCTGCTGGTCTTCGTCTGTTTCTGTGCAGAGCTGGCAGGGTGACAAACCCGAGAGAGCCGAAGACGAAGGAACCTTTTCCACTGAAGGATTAAATCATGGCGGTCTGCAGCCCTGCAGGCTCACTGCAGGCAGGCAGGCAGACTTACAGGGACTAAGAGGCTTAAACAGGTGGAATAAAACCTCACACGCTTTGTTGTGGCCTCTGGTCCTGCTGCTGGACCCAGTGCTGTTATTGTTCCAGTTTTACTTCTTCTAGGGCCACAGAGACACCAGAGGGCAGAGAAACCTGCAGGTTTGGACAGAGCTGCAGGACTCTCCTAACAAGCAAACTCCAGAAATGTTGGACAGTGTTGACTATTTAGCTTTTAAGGAACAGTACTGAGTGGACAAACTGGATGGGCTGAACCTTGAAAAAGGAACAACACTTCCCATGATGCCCTGAGGGTATGGCTCAGAAACCTGCAATCACAGTGATCACGTCAGGATCGAGTCCGACTTGTCCACAGGTCTAATCTCTAATGTTTGTCCATAGTTATTTAGCACCAGGTGTTTCGCAGCTTTAACCTGTTCACATGAACATGTCTATGAGGGGACACACTCCAGAGGTCGTTCCTAGAGAGTGACTGACGACACAGATTTCACTGCAGAATCCCTGTGATCAGTCGTCAATCTCTCTAGAATCACTGAGAACCAAACGTCATGTGGACTGCAGCACGAATTGTTGGCTCCTGGTGTAGTTGGCTGGATTTGATCCGTTCGCGTGGCACATGCTAAAACCACTCAACCTCTAACTGGAAGACAGAACAAAGCCATCAGATACAGTCTGATTAGAAAGACTTTTGTTAAGGGTTATATGAGAAAATCCTCTTTTAGACAAAGTTAAATCAACCGACTGACCAACCGCTGAGTTCCCCCTGTAATCTCAGATGGATCTCTGCTTGATCACATTACAGCCAACCTAAACTGTGGGATTAAACCAGGAGCCTGCACACGTTTAGATCGTGACGGAGACAGAGCTCGCTCCAAACCGTGTCAGTAAACAATCAAAGTTGGGTGCATCAGTTCTAATCCAATCACTGCCCTCTCGTCTGGATCAGGTCTGAGTCCAGGAAGCTGAGCTGAGAGACAGGAAGCAGCTCTGACATAATGATTAACCTGGAGGTCGACCAGAGTCCAACACAAAGCCCAGAACTAGATGCGGGTACGGCGCCGTCCTCTCCCCTCAGACACAACAGCGAATTTCCAAATTGTTCCTGACGATGACTAAAATGTGAAGCTTCTGGGGTTTTAGCTGCTTCTAGTGGTCACAGGACGCTGCAGATTATCAGTCTCACACAGCAGAGATGAGCTGACGGGGAATGACACGCAGCACAGCTCCCTGCTGAACCACCTGCTGCTCACTGTGATGATTAAGCTTCAGAACATTCTGCTACCAGCACGTTATAATGGGAGGTGGGAAGTAACTGAGTACATTTACTCACACTACTGCAGTGTCCACTGTGATTGTTTACACCACTACAGTTCAGGACATGGTTCATCACTGCTTCAACACATTTACCTGGCAACTTTAGTTACATAGCAGATTCTGAAGAACTGTGCACTCTGTGAGTACATTTAGTCATTTAATCATCTGGCAGATGCTTTTATCCAAGGCAACTCAGTGAGGTTCAAAGCAGCAAAAACCATCAGAGCACTGTCAGAAGAAGTGTGTCCGTTTCATTAGATGTAAGTGTAGGAATATTTTTTATTTTATGGAAGAAAGTGCACTTAAAGTGAACAGAAAGTTACGGTAAAGTTCTGTCTTCAGCAGTTTCTTGAATATTGGAGTGAGGCTGCTGACCGTGCAGAGTTCAGTAGCTCATTCCACCATCTTGGGACCACAGAGCTGAAGAGTAAAGTGTTCACCTCATCTTCACCTGTTTTAGTTCTACACCAAGTCTCTACAGTAACAAACACCATATTTTCTCCTTCAAACAGTCTCATCTCTCTGGTGTGTAGTTTGTAGTTGCTACTTACTAAAAGATCAGTTTGTAAATGTTGAGGATTTTTCAGTTTTTCAGTGGTTCATGACTTGAACCCCAAATTCTGATGTGGCCTGAACTCAGCAAAATAAATGAAGTGAGGGGAAGTAGGGCCTTTGTAGTTTCTGGTCAGCCATCAGGACGCCTGGTTCATTTATCAATTATTCATTTATTCTCCTTCTGGACTTAGTAGGAACTGAATTTATGCTTTCACTTCACCCTTTGTTCCAACATGAACACATCCCACTGAAAGACTGACCCACTGGCCCCAAACAAACTGACATGTTCATTAAGTTACTTAGTCTAACATTTTTTATCATTAGCAGGTTCGTTACCTCGTGGCTGCTCTCATTAGTCGAGTCGTAACATTTTGTGTTCGCACGAATCCAACCATCAGCTCGTCTGTGCTCAGATTCATCACTGAAAAGTTAAAAACCACTGATGAAGATCTTCCACCAATAGTGAAGAACCTGCTTTGGAAAAATAAAAGTGAAAACAGAGGTTGGACAAGAATTTGATGTCTGCCTTTAACAGTTAAGAGACAATGATGAGGAGGAGGAGACCAAAAACAGAACCTACAGAGGGAACAAAGGATCATGTTGCTCTGTAGCTGCAGCTGTTTGCACATTAAAAATAAATCAAACTACTTTATAGTGACAAATAAGTTAAAAATAATCTGTTTAATTTCAACTGAGGCAGAAGAAATGAGACAATGAACCATAAATACAAACTGGTCTCAGTACAAACACAATAAAAAGTCATTAAATAAAGGTCTGATCTGTATTTTCGTTATAAGACTGTTGACATATTTGACTCATTGTAGAAAACAGATCCACAGCAGGTTTCTAGAACAAAAGTTTCATTAAAGAATAACTTCAACAGAGCTTTGAATCTAATGAATCAGGTTTTGGTGACATTGAATCACATGTTTAAAACTGAGGTCAGAGTTTAATCTGGTGTTGAACTGGACTGGGTTATATTGGGTGTTTCCATGAGGTGGTCAGAATAGCCTGTGTTCGCCAGGGTAGGTCATATTTGTTGTAGGAAATTCAAACAGCCACAGAGAGATGCCTATAAAGACTTAACAAAAACCACAAGGAGCCTCAAACCACGACTGCAGAGACTCAGAACGAGCAAAAGAAAACTGCAAAGAGTCACAAAATAACTGCAGACATTTAAAATATATCTTTCAGCTCTTCTTAATGTCCAGTACAACACAATCACTAACTGGACCTCAGTGCTGGAACTGATTCAACATGTTTGACAGTGTCAACAGAACCTGAACATCACGGACGTCCTGTGTGTCAATTCTTACTTTCCTCCAATAATCAGCCTGAGCTGCTGTTTGTTCCCTGTAGTTTAAACCTTCAGTCTGTTTCACATTGAATCCTGGAGTGTGACGAGCTAAAGGTGAGAGCGGGTTCCCTTCTGTTAGCAGCTTGTGCTGGAAGCGTTTCCAGCTTTTCCCACTAGAGACATGAGGTGGCAACATGTCGAGAAATGCAGGAACCAACAGGTTTGGAGGACGCAGAAGGTAGACCTGGATGTCAGCAGCTTCAGTAACTTACCAATGTCCTTCACGATGATAATTTATTCTAAGGCTGCATCTAATCACGGTTTCATTTTAACCACTAATCTGCAGGTTATTTGTATATAAAATAATATGTTATAATCCCACAGCCCAAAGTAAAATTCATCAGAACAGTCAGTCGCACATTTTCTATTAATAACTACCTGATTAGTTGCCATTCGTCTGTTAAAGCACACACACTGAAGACACAGGGAAACACAGAGAGTTTGTCTGGAGGAAAACTGCACATCAGCTAAAACACATTTTTACTTTGCTTCCTTCAGACGTTTGTGCGGTCACTACGAACTGTTTTATTTCAGTGTTTTCCTCTCGCAGCTTCACTGCTGCTGCCAGAACTGTGGGTTCTGCTTTGGCATTGCTGTGTGCGTCTGAAACTTCCTGTCACCATTTGATGAAGACGAGCGCAGCGAGTGCTGCGTAGCCGAGGATGAGGAAGAGCACCTTGAGGAGTCGGTCCCGTTTGTCGTCCAGCTCTCGGGACAGGATCTCAAAGAAGGTGACGAACAGGAAGGTGCCGGCAGCGAGACCCTGCAGCACCACGGACACCACGCTGCCCGCCAGAGTCTGAGCCGACTCGATGCCCATTCCCACCACTATGCCCAGCGGGATCATCAGGCTGACCGTGACGCCCAGCTTGGCGGCGTCCCTCATG
>OMLM01009295.1:0-21461 GCA_900302695.1 Helostoma temminkii | reverse complement strand
TTTACTCAGCTGCCATCTTTGAATTGTCAACACAATATCCATCACTAACTGGTCCTACCTATCCTCTGTCTGTCTCTCTTTCTCTCTCTCTCTCTCTCTCGCACACACACACACACACACACACACACACTCACACACACCCACACAGTATGCAATAAATAAACAGTATGGTCATTACTTTTTCCTCACATTTCTCATAAATATGTTGCCTTTCCCACATTATCTATTTAATTATAAACCCATTTCCAAAAAAAGTTGGGACTTTTCCTATAATGCAATAAAAAGAAAAAAAATATTTTATTGAGATTTGTTAGATTTGTTAATTAACTTTGAGCTATAAATCTAATGCAATAGAAATAGAAGATTGGCAGTGTTGTCACTTACCAGCTTAATTTTATTTTGTGAATCTAAGCAAAAGAGTTTGATGCCAGATCCACTCTCAGAATAGTTACATGACAGTCATGTTTACTACTGTGTTGCATCAGTTTAGTGACACTTTTTAATTGTTTCAGAACTGAGAAAACTAAATGTTGCAATTTTGCAAGTGCAAAATCCATTATTGCTTAACACAGGAGCTGCTTAGCAGTCCGTGGTGGATTTTGTCCGATTCTTCTTTTTTTGTTGTACCATACATTTTGAACAGGACAGATACATTCAGAACAGTTAAGGACTCTGTGTCTGCAAAGTCATGATGTTGTAGCACATACAGAATGAAACCTGGCATTGCTGCTGAAATATCCTTTGATATGATGTTGCCTTCATGTGAGCATACTTCATGTCTCTCTCATCTGGAAATAGACCTCAGTGTTGATACCTTCACAAATATGTAAATCATCCATGCTGTGGCTACTGATGCACCCCATACTATCACAGATGCTGGCTTTTACACCTTTCACTCATAACAGTCTTGGTTGTTTTCATCTTTGGCACAAGCACCTGATCTCTTTTTCCCTGAACAAGTATTTTGGTCCACCTGACATGAGCTCAGACTCAGAGACCTGGGTGCTGTTTCTGCACAGAACTGATGTTCGGCATTCTCGTTGCATAACAGAGTTTCAGATTGTATTTCTAGCTCCCGCAGTGGATTCAGTGACGATAGCTTTCCCCAGCATTCCTGAGCCTATGTGATTATTTTCATCACAGTAGGGTGATGGTCTCTCATGCAGCGCTGCCTGAGGGTGTAAAGATCATGCATATTCAATAGTGGTTTCCGCCTCTGGCCTTCACACACTGAGTACCTTAATCTTTTTACAATATTATGACTGTAGATCCTCCTTTGATGCACAGTCATGATGCTCTCACCTGTCACTAATTAATTGGCAAATTTTAGAAGCCTCCAGAATGGTTGTACTTTTTATTTTATAAATGTGTGTCTTATTATGTCTTTTTTGGTCATGCTTCATCAATCTCTACATTTGCTCATATTTACAAAATGTATTTCTCTCTTGCTTTGTCCTTTTGTTCATGCACACTGACAAACTGCAGATGTTAGTATTTATTGCATTTTTGAAAATGGCCAGATTTTTGCAGAAATTGTTTATAACTATAATGAAAAATAAACATGTTTCTAGTATATTTTATGAGGCATTAATTGGTATGGTATGTTGTACTTGTTTGTTGTTACTCTGAGTACACAATAAAACATCAACAAAAAATTGTGTAGTGTAATAACTAAGAACATGATCATCACAATGCTGCGTTCCTCCTTGAGATAGGAGAAAGATTCATGAAGGAGATAGATGACAGCATCACTGACACATGGCTGGTAGGAAAACTGCAGTGGATTCATTCTTGGTCACACAATAGGAGGCAGGTTCGGAAGGTACAAGCTTCTCCAGACCCTTCCTCAGATTTGATGTTAAGGTCATGGGTCTTGTTTAGGCCTTGTGGGGTGTGTAGTCTTTGGAACTGTTACCACACAGGATGTCTTAAACATAGCTGATACTCTCTCTCCAGCCTCAGGCTCAGGCTGAATGTGTTATGAACTATCTTACAGTTGGTCTACACAGGTCACGAAGACTCTAGAAGCCTTCAAGGTCCACTACCCTCCTCACTTACACTATATTCTCTGGAGCTCCCTCCTCACCTGATCTGATGAGATAGATGGATGGGTGGGGGACAGGAGAAGGGATGACTAAACCGAACAAAAGAAGGTAGGGAGGCTTTATATATTAGGAGCATTCAATATTTTATTTTTTGCTCTTTTCAATATGTCTGTATTTCAGATAGAAATTTAAAGAAGTGCAATGTTATGTGCCATCCTAGAATCACAGCACTATTGAGAAGCAGCTCAGTTGCTTTGTGCTGTTGGATGTACAAATGGCCAGCTGCTGTGAATTTTCCATGACGAAATGTTCAACTGCAATAAGTTGTTTCTTCTTCTTCTGCCATGTATACAAGTTCAGAAGGCTCACCTCAACATGCAATGACTGAATTTTAAGTTAAATCAGTAAGTACTGTTTAAATTACTGTTTGGTCATACATCTGCTAGTAACACTTTTATTGGATAATGTCACATTACCCAGAACACATGGTAGAAAAAATGTGTAATTATTGACAACTGTGTGTCGGTGTGTTGAGTTTGGGTAATTATTTTAATAAAGCAGTGACTGGAGGTGTATCGTGTGTTCTAATCCTGTGCACAAATATGTGGCTATTAATTTGAGTACAGCTGAATATTAAACTCAACAGATTTAGTGAGTTTACAAAGAAGCACTTCTTTTCTTAAGTTCAGTAAACTTAAAGAATAGCTTCATGTTTTTTAAAGTGTACTCTTAGCATAATACAGGTGACACGAGATTTAGTGTAACAATTTTTCCTGTTCATACAGACCAGTGGCACCTTTCAAACTGGTCATTTAACTGGGACAAAATCCACTGTTGTTGTTATGTACAAAATTGATTCACATGAATATCTAAAGCTAATAAGAGGCATTAGCAGGGTGGATATCTTAACATCTTATAATAAAGTTATAATAAAGCAGCTACCAGTACCAGTACTAGCAGTACCCTGTGCCCCATATTACACATATGCATGGCTTTTAAAATAACCCATTATCTACTTCTGCTCATCACTATGACCAGCAACAGCAGTTTTTCATCTACTCCTTCATCAATTGGTGATTAGCTGCTCAGTGAGCGTGACTATGATTATACCAAAATGAGAGAATGGCAAATGGATGAGGTATCCTAGATTACCTTATCTACAGTTTAAGCTATTCGAGAGCCTAAGATGAAAATTTTTAGGATTTTATGAAGTTTTGATGGAATTGGATGCAAACCTGCTATCCACAAATGGGTCCTCAAAAAAACAAAAAAACAAAACAGTAGACATGACTGTTGACCCTGGATTGAGTTAGCCTCCACATAACCCTGAACACAGATATCCATTGATTTGTTTTTCTGGAATGCAGACAAAAATATTTAATCAGAAAATAGTAATTGAACTTGTTCCAAATAATTTTGCGAAAAAAAAAATCTTCTGTTCAATCCTCTTTAAGAATACAGAACTTATTAGGCTCGCAGTTTACTTGTTGTAGAGTGACGTATATACGTCGGTGAGGGCCCTGTCATCTGCGTAATTGTTCACATACTTTATTTCATAGTCTGTTCCAGTCTGAAAGGTTTAAACAGGTCAGCCACACAGGGTAGACAGGAGCTAATGCTCACTGGCTGAAAAGGAAATCTATTTGGCAGAATAAGAAGCACATTCTCAAGTTTATTGACTTTGACTCATTATATAAAAAATTAAATTCATAGGATAACGATAATGAGACGTAAAACTAGTGATACGAAGCAGTAAATGGGCCATTATCTTAAAGTTACATATCAATAGAAGCTGTTTGCAACTTCAACCGTACAGCAAAACACAGTACTTACAGTTAACAAAAGGGAATTTATATTGTAAATACACTGCCGCCCGCTGGATAACGATTGCAACCTATCGCTCTGCCATGGTAATTCTGGGAGACATGCACAGGCGATGGACTAAATCATATGCTGGAAACGTATGACACATCATGTGTCTGACTATATTGTTAACAGCAAGTATACTGCTAGCCTTACACAGAACCAATGATTTGCAACATCTCTTAAGTAAATCTAGGGTAATACATAGATAGGGTCAGTACCTAAGAGTGCCTGGTCTCTGCCACTAAGTTGATCTATGACCAAGGACTTGTTTTTAAAGAATCACTTTAAAACAGGGGACGCTCTTGTCTTTGCCACATGCAAAGACTCCTCAGTCAATGTAGCACTACTCAATCCTGTCCTCCCATGCACTGCCTGGTGACACTTACCACACCCATCACACCAGAGCATTGCTTGCTGACAATGGCCTGCCTCCAAGCAGTCCATCAGGGCTCCACCACACAGTTGCCGTCACTCCTAGCAGATGATATTTCACCATCAGTGGTCGGTGGTCTTGTCAACTGGGCATCTCACCACCTAATAAATGTCCAACTTTCTATAAAACGCTGTCCATCCTTTGTCACTGTCTGTCTTGACAGCTCAGGTTGTTTCAGAGATTCAAGGGTAAATGGTGTCTTGTTGTTACTCAGTCAGAAACTCTAAAACAGACTCCTGATGGTCTGACTGACTAGCTATCTGTCATGACTGTGTGAGAGTCCTGTCAGCTTGTCACTCATAGACAAACTGAATGTGAAAGATGAACAGATCCACCGAAATTGCTTCTTCCTAGACCAAACATGTTTCACATTTAATTTGCAGGAATGGCATTCATAGAAACTCAGAAGTCACACTTTCCCATTGCTTCCCCCCAGCCACCCACCTGCTACAGGTCTGCTGACTTTGTCAAAACCTCCACTTGTGTTTCAAAGTCAGGGTCATTGGTCTCTGGCAGTAACTGGCATAAGATTTTCTGAGGATTTAAGGGTATCATTAACGTTGCCTTGCACCCAAAAGAGGACACCTGTAGTCTACAGCTGTGGCCATGGTTTCCAGACTGTCAGAAAACCATAACACTGCCACCCCCATGTTGTACAGCTGCATTCCTTTCTACAGAGAACTCTGTGAGTTTACAGGATAAAAGTCTACAGATATGAGTTAGATTTATTTTCCTACAGTGTCTTACATTGAAGTTGGTAACCATGAGCAAGCTACCCTTGACTTCAAGCTAAAAACAATTATCCAGAAAAATGTTATTTTAAGCTATTTTAGATATCTACCTCACAGATGTACTTTTAGGGTTTTTGTTCTGTTTTGTTTCTGTTCAAGAAAAAATACGATATAACAGAGGAGGTTTGATATTTAATAAAACTCAGAGATAGAGTTGAGTGGCAGGAGAGAGACAGGATCACTGGGGCTGATTAGAAGATGCAGAAGAAAAAGTGGAAGTGGAAAGGAAAGGAAAAAGTGAAAGAAGCAGCACCATTGGGATGCAGTGTATGAGAACATTTGGCTTTCTGATCCTCAATCCTAAACACAGATTCACATAGAAGGCTTCTCAACAGCTTTGACAATGCTGTGATAAACACCGTTTCAAGGCAATACTGATGAACTGGTGAAGCCTTCTGGATGGAAGGTGAAACATCTTTAAGAACCAAGAAATAAGTCCAGTTGCTACTTAGCCTTTGAGAAGAACCTTTGGGATTGCAACAAGCACAAAACTGAAAAGAAATTCATGACATCACGTATCAGTGGCTGTTACCACAAGTAACACAGAGCAGAGTTATACAGTGATTTTAGACGAGCGGTAAAAAAGTTAAGGAAAATTAGCTGCTTGTGGTCATTAGTTAATTTTCAGATATTAATAATTAATTTTAGTATGCTGTCAATTCAGCCAAAAAATATGTAAACATACAACACTGTCATACAAATCAGCATTAATGATGAGGCGGCATGTAGCTCCAGACACAAAACCCTCTTGCTATAGGTCACTATAAGTCGCTTTGGATAAAGCATCTGCCAAATAACTGAATGTAAATGTAATGACTGAAAGTTAATGTTAGCAAACTTAAGCAGCTTTTAAAAGTTTTCAATAAAGAATATGACAGTAAATGTGTGTGCCCAAGATTGAATATGACATAAATTCTTATTATTTAAAAAAATATTTAGATTTGTGGGTCTCTTTGCTCGTGTGTGCAGCCATACTGTCCCATGTATCTGGTGTATGCTAAGAAATCCCTCATATCCCTTAATTTGAAGTGTGGTCCTGAAAAATCTTTCTTTGAAGGGCTCTGCTTTAGTCCTACCGCTATATCCAAAAGGGAATTGGTTCACCCCTACCCCTCACAAGAACGGGCTAAGAGGTAGAAATGGGATTGGTCCTTAGTCTGGAAGGTGGAGGTAGAAAAAAAGAAGAAAAAAAGCCAAAGAGAAAGAGAAAAACATGTAATAGCACATAATTAACTATGCCACTCAGTTTTGGGAATAACACAAAATGCAGGAATAACATCCAGAATCCCATGTCCTTTATCCAACAAAAAATCTAAAAAATAAGCCCATTCTCTTCTTCAGTAGAAAATCCTCCTCAAGATCAATGCATCCAATCCAAAATTTTAAATTTAGACAAAGAGTCAGAGATCAAACTCCAAAGGTCCAAAGATAGAAAATCATCAGTTAATATTTGTGTTGGAATGGGAGTGTTATTTCCTTTTCTTTTGATCATAGAGCAGCTGTAGCACACTAACAATTTCCTTCTGGGATTATTAATTTTTTTTTTATTGTCACACCAAAAATCCAATGTTTTTTTTCCGATCCAGAGAGGATATAAGTAACAAAAAATCCTTCTGTGTTCATCCATATATTCATCAATCACCACTTTTCTGCTGTGACTACTGTACAAGACAAATGATAAATGACAGCCAGCTTCAGAATCTGTGGTGGACATTGATTGGCCAGAGCAGGAGGAGGGACTACATGACTGACACTCAATGACACCTGATATAACAACATTACAGGCAGTAATTCTGAATGGATAATTCAGTTACCGGTTTACAGAAAACAGGAAAATGGAACAAAATAAAAGAAAATGCACTTTTACCTTACTTGGTGTGTGTCTACATCATCTGGACAGTCATTTAAATGTACAACAATGACCAGAAAGTGGGTTTTACATAATAGTTGCATATTAAAGGATATTTAAACAGATGTAATCTAAGAGAAAATGTTTATATTTTTGTATTTTTTAACAGAATATGTCACTAGCAGCTTTCAGCTGTACAACTTCCATACCACCTACTGTCTACTACTGGATTAAGTCCAAGATGTATTTGGAGTGACGATAAATTGTGGGAGCATGGCATTTGTCTTGTTTGTGAGACTGCACAAATGGAAAACACAAATGAAAAAATGCAACCACTTAAGCAGAGCCATTCCAGTGAGTACATGGAAGAGATGTTACTGTCCAGATGACGAATGCTTCTCTAATATGACAGACATATTACCAGTAACGATCCACCAGACAAATGATGCAGCAGTCGATTCAATTTAACATCTACAATAGCTGTGTGATGTGATTTAAAGGATGCATGCACACTCATTTTCCACCACTAATACACATACACACTAAGTCACCATCAACACAAATGCATGCACTTTCTTATGCACTTATGCTAGCACACAACGTTTGTTTTTTTCCCTCCTTATACACACACTGATGTGCTGTATTCACACACACACACTTACACACTCACAAGGGGAAAGAGAGAGGGAGAGAAAGAGAGTTTGTTAGATTGTCATAAATCCAACCCAGCTGAGAAAATGATTAAAGACAGAGCCTAGAGATTATTTGACTATAGTGCCAGTATTAGCTCCTCATCTAGCTACAACACTGCCAGTGTACCTTATATTAAGCAAATAAACACTGAATAGTTGCTCTTTGGCAAACCGTTTTTTGCCTATAAATAAATGGAAAAAAGTATAAAATATAAATTATGGTTTCTACAATATAGGTTTCACTGTTTCAACCTGCATCAATTGATGCTTTTGTCATTTTTTGGTCACTTGCGGGCAGTACAACAAAGTGTAAACAAAATTTGACATATTATCAACTTACAAAGTTGATATAGTGAATGTGTCAGCTAACAACTGCCCTTTTCTACATTAACACAGCAAAATATTCAGATTCCTGTTCAAGACAGAAGTACAAGGGGCAGTAGATCAGAACTCTTTTTTTTCATCTGGGAAAAGTGTGTTTGTGGATGCAGTGAGGAAAGCTGAAGCTGTTTGTCCATATACCACATCACCTGTATAACGAGTTTAGGTACTGCTGAACATTATATAGTTTTGTAGAAGCACAAGAAACTCTGTGCTTCTAAACTGTTTTTAAACTGCTGGTAGTCCATTCTCTCCTTAGGTTTTTGATGATCACCTAATCCTCGATGGGGGCTGCAAGCGATTCTGCATTTCAAAGCAGCATGGGGAAGGAGAACACAGAATTAACACAGTTCCAGAGAAGAATTATAAGCCATCAGTGCCCTACACCACCTCCATAAGATGGAGACCCTGCTAGCCATAGAAGAGAGCCTGTCACCAGTTGGATGAAATACTGTTTCTCCTCCATCTTGGGCATCCTCACAGAATTGCTCAGTGGCAGCTGTCCATGTACTGTGTTCACCATGCAATTGATTTTTTTTTTTGCATGGTAAGGCACTGTACAGATTTGCTTATTGCTAAATTGTGCCCAGTAGTAAATGCCCAGTATTTTACAGTAGTTTGGCAAAACAAGTTGGAATGCACTGAGACAAAACTTGTTCCAAGCTACAAGTTAGGTGGCAGAATTTCTTTAGGAATGGGGTCAGTTCTTCAGATTCAACACAGTGCCATTCCAAAACATCAAATTTTTACCATATTTGGCAAGCAATACCATAGTGATACGTTTATATTTTGTTGTAGAATTTGCAGGTAAAACTAAGAATTCATCGTCCTGCCAAGCCACGACAACCAGTGATACCAGCCATTGTTGCTACCAAGGTTATTATGGCGGCATGCAGTGTTCACCAAACAATAGACTTTCTCACTCAAGCCAAAACATTCTACTTCGCTGTGTTCTACAGATCATTCTTCTGGCAGCCTTCTGACTACATGCCAATCAGTTTTTTGGTTTTGTATAGTGAAGCCTTTTTGGTGCAAACCTGCCATGTACACCATTGCTGTTCATTGAACACTCACAAACTTTGCTATTAGTCACTGAAACAGAAGCCTTTAGTTTAACAGGCCTCACCCTGAGGTACCTTGTGGTCTCCTCAGATGTGTCATGGCTTGCTCTCAGTGTAATCTTTGTTGATCAACCACTCATGGGGGGAGTAATGGTGGTGTGGAAATGTTTGATCTGCCTGACAGTTGACTGGTGGATAAATATATATATAGTTATTTATTTTTAACTAAGATGCAGTTATCTGGGAAGAACATGTAACACTGTGTAAAAAGAGCACTCAATGCAAACACATAATGCCAACGTTGAATGAAAATGGAGAGAGCATCATTATTTGAGGTTGTTTCACTTGCTGCAGTACCTCAGTACCTGAGATCTGCAAAACTACTTCATCTGACACTATGACATGTGCACTGCAATCCTTGGACATATCCAGTACGCTACTATACAGTAGTTTAATTCAATTTAATTACTGACCATAACCACTTGGTGGGTCAGAAGACAAATGAAAATCTTTTCTCTTAAGTTTGTTTAACAGAATTGACAAATCTGTCAACTCATTTTGTATCACTAAAAGAAATACCAATAATACTGGTTAGTTAAAATAAAACATATTTGCTAAGTTAATAAGATACAAAGCAAATATATATTTGAATATTTTGACCCAAAGGTAACTGCATGATTTTTTGCAAGCATTAGCATTGTTTTTAACATATAACAGGAGGAGACATGGCAGTATATTTTTTGCTTCTGTGTTTCTCATCAGCCCAGGCGTGAATTTGTCCTCCATCCACCCATCTTGTCAGTCTGACTCTGCTATTCTTAGCCAGTCCGTCTGCCACTGTTGTCCCCCTGGATGCCATGCCTTCAGATAGACAGTCCCCATGTGACAAACCATTTTTACCTTCCATCCAGACAGACTGCATTAAATTGGTCATGGTGGAATTCAACGGCATTGTGTTTAATTAACACCGGACGTCATTCTATAAGAGCTGCTGGGAGACATAAACATGCTGAGGTTCCCATTTGGCTCAGCGGAGTGATGTTACATGACAAAGTGCAATATGGAAACTGTCTGAGACATTCGGTGTGTAACTGTAAGCCAGGGAAAGGCAGAAAGAAGCTCAAACCACCAGTGTTACAATAACGTGACTGTGGGCCAGCTGCGTTTCAGTTACTAATCAAATTAGTTAAGATGCTGCCCTATTAATCTTAATATTCTTCTCTGTGAGTGTAGTGATGTGGTCGTGTTTTTCTGTTGCTGCAGGTTCAGTTGTTATTTCATTTCATGTTTGAGGTGCACAGGAGGATAAGGTGACAGAGCACAGAGAAAACACACAGAAGTCTGTCACTGTGTTCACAAATGATGATTGTCATTTATAACAACATTGAACACCTACTGGTGATTAAAAAAGGAGATGGTAAAAAAGGTAGTTTAAGAAAAAGGAGCACAATACAATAAAGGGCTCAACTTTGACAGGGGTTACAAATAAAAGTCCACACTTTCTGTGTTGGTTAGTTTAATCCACAGTTACCATACCCAGGTACTACCGTTAGCAAATTAGCTAAACCACCAAAATCTGCACATTTTCATAAATGCTGATCAATGTGCATTGCGTCACAAAACATAAATAAACGTAAAGATGTAATTTGCATGCGAGACAAACCTCTTGACAGAGAGGGATTATATACAGTGCACCATTCTGGCAATTTGATGATGTGCTGTTAGAGGAAGTTTTTTTTTTCCTGAAATAAAGGACAAATTGGTTAAGTAAGCACAACATTTCTGCAGAGACGGATTGTTTCATATTGTGCTGTGGATGCAGCAGCTGTTTCTTGCTGTCTTCCCCCAGGTCATGATTTCGGAGGATAGTTTCAACGGACAGGATCAGAAGAGAGCAGTGTGGAAGAGAGGTCATAACATATGTAGCTATGTACGTCTCTGATCCTCATTTTGATCATGTCATTTTGTGGAAGGTGGGAGCAACAGTAAAGAGATGACATCACAAAGTGAAACAAACAGAGACAGTCCAGTGAGAGTAGAGATGAGGACAAAATGAAAAGAGAGGGCTGTCGACATCACAGTGTTTGTACTATGAAGTATGAAGTATGCCTTGCTTTGGGGGAAAAATAAGTCCCCATGATGTAAAGCATAAAACTTTAGAGTTGGACTTAGGTTTGACTAAGGTTGGGTTTGGGTTAAGAATGGGGTAAGGGGTAGGCTTAGCCTAGTATTGTTAGGGTACAGTATGTCTCCAGGAAATTAAGGAAGTGAGTCAGTGTAATAATGGAAACACAACGTGCGTGTATGTGTTATGTATAGTGGGTTGTTGAAGCCTGCATGGTGAATCTCTCAGAGAAGACACAGTAGTGTGGCTGAGAAGGGAGGGGAGAGAGGATGAGTCATTATGGACACAATAACACATACATATTTAGTCATGCCCATGCACACACACAAACACACCCCTAGTGAATCAGTGAGCTGAAACTGTCACAGTGAGAGAAGGTTCCAGTGGGTGCCAAGTTGTGTCCCTGCGGATTAGACAAATGCTAGTGGCATTTGATATGCACACACACATACACACACACACACAGTCACAGACATCTAAGGGCTGAAACTAATGCCCATAGCAGGATTCACAGACCCCCAGCTGCTACCTCGTCCCCCTTCAGTTTGCTTTCTAATTAGTTTGAAGCTTCTGCTATCACGTTAGCAAGTACAGTAATCTGGGCTTCTCAGAATTATGTTTACCGTGATGATTTGTTCGCCACAAATCCATTGTTAAACAACAAATAAACAAAACAAAGCCTCACTTTTAGTAGGAACAAAAGCTTTGAGTATATTCAGTCAAACTCAAGTGCATTTCCCTAGAGCACCACCAATGTGGAATAAAAGAACAAGCGTAATGGAGCCATTTATAGTTTGCATGTTGGCACGTTGGTGCAGTGATTAGCACTGTCCCCACATAGCATGAAGTTAGTAGTAGTAGTTTCTGCTGAAAAGTTCAAGTCTCCAGCAATAAATACAGATAGTGAACTTTTTAGAACATGGTTCAGCTCGTGCCTCATCAAGATGTGTAGCAAAGAACATTTAACTAGAATTAAAATGACTACAAAAAGAGCAGCAATTAGTATTGACCATCCTGGTTTTCTTTCAACTGGCTAAACAAACAGAGTACATGAATTTGATAACTGTCTGTGGGTTACTTTGTTGTATCACTGTATATGACTGCATTGTGACTGCTGGGCCACAGTGGGTGCCTTTCTGAATCAGTTACCTCTGGCTGCTAAGTTGTTTAGAAGTGATTCAATAAAATGCATATAAAAACTGCATATAAAAACTAAGTTTAGAAAGGGAAGCCAAACACTCAACACTGATACACTCTGATATCACTCTGTTTACTGAATAAGCTTCCATATACAGTGGACAGAGGGAGATGGAGAGAGCAAATGGAGATGAAAGGAAGAAGATAGAAAAACTTCCAAGAGAATGTGGAGTTTCTTTTCTCAGAAGTGATGAAACACTCAGCAAGAAGCAGAGTGGAAAAATGGAAAATAAGCACTTTGCAGTTGCTCATGCAGCCATGAACTTCAACTCACCTGCTTTTAGACAATTAGAGTGTGTGTTGCTGTTGTAAAGCATGCATATGCAGCTACACACACACAAATACTGTTCAATGATTCTCGGGTTGAAATTTGAGAAGGAATCATGTCCTTGTTGAAGCTCTCATGTACACAGACCTCATTCACTCACCCACACTGGTGGAATAGAAGACCCTTTCCCTGGTCTGCTGACATCTTGTCAGCTAGGGTTCACTGGTCATGGAAATTGTGTGTGTGTGTGTGTGTGTGTGTGTGTGGCACAATAGTGCTGATCAGTTCATCTAGTGATATGCTCCAATAACGACACATCTCCTTCCTTCCTGCACCGCCCTCAGGAAGAAAACTGGCTGTTTGTTTTTATCTGTACGTGTGTCTGTGAGAGAGAGTGTGGGTGTTTTCTTGGAAACTGTAAAAGGTCATCTAGTAATAAACACACTGTTCTAACCAGATTGGTGTGAAGGCACCTTCATCTCCTATTAAACCAGAGAGTGTTTGATCAATGTCAGATCAAATGAGAATATATAGATTAAAAGACTTATGCATGATGTAAGTTACCCTGGTTAAAGATTTACACATTTATTAGAATGTTTTCATCTTTTCTTATAATTACAGTGGTTTAGATTTACTGTGTGCTGGGATAAAGAATTTAAAATGGAAACATTGTAGCCATTTTTAAATAATGTATTTTTACCATATTTATATATATAAATATCATCATTTGTAGATTTGCTTTTGCATCCTGCAACATTGATTAGTGCACATTTTTATAAACAAATTTACATACCAGTTATTAACAAAAGTCAGTGGATATTATTTTGTCATGGACATTGCATATTAGGCCTCAGGCCTCTGTAAGTTTCGAAAATGCACATATTCACCAACATTACCAAAAAAACCAAACTGAGCTCTTCTTCTCACCTGATACTCAATCTGACATGTTTTCTTACATGTGTTGTTGCATTAGTAGATGACATTTCTGTGCTCAGCACGTACTGTAACATATTCATCAAGTGTTACACTGTTTTTTAAATATAGAAAAGCTTTTTATTAAAGCAGCAACAGCTACTAAAGTACATTAAGATAAGAAACAATAAGAAGCAGCTGGCGTTACGGATCCTGATGTTACAGCAGTAACAAGATAAAATCCACCTGGTGGTTTTTGACATCAATAAATACAAAATGTATAATTAAAGTTTCTATTTTTATTGTATTCATACAAAAGACATTCTAAGACATTTGTACACAATTGTATACAAACAAATATACAGAACCAATGTCATGTACTACAGCTTAAGCTAATTTGTCACTGAGCGAAAGGCAGGCGCCCTCTGAACAGGTCAACAGTGTACAGTATCACTGCGCTGACATCAGAGGCACACTCACTTTCATAGCCACAGGCAGTTTAGAGTCACCAGTTCACCTGTGTTTAGACTGTGGGGGAAACAGTGTACCTGAAGAAACGCTCACAGGCCAGGCCCAGGTTCCAACACACAACATTCATGCTGTGAGGCAGCAGTGCAACCACTGCACCACCATGCTATCCATTCAAATCACTAATTATTACGGACTGATACTGAAAAAATAAATAGATTTGCCCTTTTTCTATAATTGATACTTTATTAGTCCCCTTGGGGAAATTTTTTTGGACAGGCTGCCCCTTTGAGGCGCCAAGGCTCAGGGGTACAGTGTCTTGTACAAGGACACTTGGACATGTGGCCAGGAATCAAACCCACAACCTTGGGCTTTGTGGGTTCGATTCCCTGTACAGTATAAAGTGCAGTTAATGTGCTCTGAGTGTGTGCACACTTATTTGAGCCATTTCGTGAAGGCACAAAAGGGGCTGTCATGATTACACTGCAACTAAGGGGAAACAGGGTGTGTGCTGTAATGCAATGCAAATGTAACTGGAAAAGCGTGGACGTCTATTCAGCGCACAACAAAGTGATATCGGGACCGCAGACCAGTACAGTTGGCTGAATTTTAACACTACTTTTTAACTCTTGCTTCCACCACGTCCTAATTATTAGTAAAAAGTTAATTTTCTTACTGAAAAACCTCGAAAATAAAACATAATATATCCAAGCATAATGACCATTACTTAGAACATCTGGTTGGTGAAAATGTGTATGTTTTACGAAATGTAAATTAAAAAATTAAAATAAAAAATATAATAAATGCAGAGAAAAAGGATGTGACAATGAAATCAACTAATACAACATTTAAATCTACTACAGATAAAAACATGCTTATAATATATGAAACTGCTCTACAGACAGGATGCATCAAATAATTATATGAAGTCAATATAGTTTCTGTAAATTCCACTGACATGTCAAACATTTTGTTTTCATTTCTTCTAGTTCTACTCATCTGTTTAAATTTCAATTAATCATCATTACTGGCAAACAGGTTGTTAATGCCCAAAACACTGAAATGCTTTAGGTAAGTATAGAAAGGTTTTACTGCTCCAATCTCATTATTTCTGTAGTTTCCCAGTGATTATATGTGAAATGTACAACAGACATAAGTGTGTATGGCCACGTGAAGGTGCAGCTGTGTCAAGAAGTTCCCCCTTTAAGCAGAATGAGGTGGAGCTGTTATTCTAGTCAGTCTATTTGTTGTGTGTGGTGTTTTCTATGACTGTGTAGATCCACAACCGTTATGGTTGCATTTATTCCTGTACGAGCAGGTTACATATATATTATAACCGCGAGAAGTCGGTCATTTTCTCATGTCTGATTATTTGCATTATCAACAATCACATCTTTATCGTTCACTGTATATAATATTTTTTGGATGCTGGCGGTTCTAAGTGACTGGAAGAGACTTCTGAGGAATCCATTACTCAGAAACTCTGAATGATGAGGTCAGTAAAGTACAAAAACTGATAACTGTTGTAAGCACACTATGTTCTTTTGAGAACGTTGTAACATTTTAAAAAAAGATGCACAAAGTTTATTATGTAGCACTACATATGAAGTACAGTTTCTTCATCATCTATATTTTCAGTGTCAGGGAGGCACAAAGCCATGGTTATATACCTGTGGACAGAGAAACCTTCCACAATAAACTGAGATTTGACCTCTGTTATACTGTACAGGAAAATGGCTTCTCTTCTATTTTTTGTAGCAAAGGAAAAATATACTGAGGATGTTATTTCTGTGTCATGCAGCTTTATTTTTTCATTCTGACTATCTTTCTTGGATCCAAGATGTTAGTTTCTACCCACAGCTGGTGACAGTGAATAGCATTCTGCTCTCCCTCTGTTTAAAGCTCCCTCGCTCTATCCTTCTCTGCCACAAATGTTCCCTCCTCAGCATCATATACTTCACTGTCTGAGACTGCCTCAGCAATTCAGTTACCAAGTCTCTGTGCTTCACTAAGTGGAAAAACTCTTACATTGTTGTGAGTGCCAAACGTCCAAAAAAAGAGCAACCACAAATAGTTCTTTTCTAAACAAATGAACCTGATTTCTGTAAATCCACCTTCTTACATTTACACTATTAAGATGAGTGAACAGAACATTCTTAGCCTTCCTTCTTCTGCTGTGCACACTCAGCCATTTTGTAAAGGCACAAAAAGAGGCTGCCATGGTTACATTGCAACTAATGGGAAACTGGGTGTAGTGTAATGTAATGCAAATGTAAGTGGAAAACCATGAACATCCTTTCAATGTTCAACAAAGCAACATACACTTTGATATGACCATAGACCAGTATGGTTGGCTGAACTGGTGAATTTTACATCTCAGTTTGTGTCTTGCTTCCATCATATGTGTTTACTATTCATATCGTTTGTTATTTCTTAGCTTTAACTGTGCTACAAAAAATAGTTATTTTGTATTGTCTTGTACGGAATTTTCATGTTTCTTTTTTTCTTTTTTTTGCATTTTTATTGTATTTAATTGCTACGAGATGAAGAAGCTATATGACATTGTAGGTTTTTGTATGCACACTGCAGAAAATACTGCACTATAGTGTGGTAGGAAGTCATTCATCTTCTGAATCGCTTAGTCCCCACAGGGGTCACGGGTGTGCTGAAGCCTATCCCAGCCAGCTTACGGGCAAGAGGCAGGGTACACCCTGGACAGGTCGCCAGTCCATCACAGGGCCTCATATAGACAAACAAACATTCACACTCTTACTCACACCTATGGGCAAATTAGAGTCCCCAGTCAACCTGACTGCATGTCTTTGGACTGTGGGAGGAAGCCGGAGTGCCCGGAGAGAACCCGAGCAAACACGGGGAGAACATGCAAACTCCACACAGAAAGGCCCTGGCCAACCCCGGGAAGTACCACAATAAAATGTACAAATCTTAATTCCAGATAAGTTTGTGCTTTTTCAGTGTTTCACTGACCAAACGCAACGTCAACTCAACTTTAGATTTGCAGCAATAAGTTTTAGATCATTTGGTGGAGCATCTACCAAAGGCAAATTCTTTGTAAGCACAGATGAATTGTGGCTCATCACTTTGTGACAAAAAACAAACAAAAAGATTCAGGGACTCAGAAAATAAATTTAAGTGAGTAAAATCAAAGGATGGAAACTGTTTAGTGTGTGTGACCTTTGAGGCCTCAATTCAATTCAATTTAATTCAATTTTATTTATATAACAAAAGTCATCTCAAGGCACTTTACAATGTAAGGTTTAAGACCCTACAATACAATTAAATAATAAGTAAAAACCCAACAAATCCCTTTTGAGCAAGCACTAGGCAACAGTGGAGAGGAAAAACTCACTTTTTAAGAAAGGAAGAACCCTCCAGCAGATCCAGGCTCAAGGTAGGTGGCCATCTGCCTCGACCGGTTGGGGTGAGTGGAAAAAAGAGAGAAAAGAACTCTTACTAATTCCAGTCAGAGCGCTGGCTGCAGCATTTTGGATCAGCTGGAGATTTTTAATTAGTTACTGGGACATCCTATTCAGCATCACTTTAAGACAGGACACCTTTAGTTTTAGAGACATTCCTCAGATGGAAGATATATCCTGGTCAAAGATAACTCAAGATTCCTCACAGTAGTGCTAGATGCCAGTGTTATGTCATCAAAAGTAAGTATATGATTAGACATCATGTCTCTGAGGTTTTTGGGCCCAAACAGAATAACCTCTGTCTTGTCTGAATTAAGAAGTAGAAAATTTAATTGTTGTCCTTTGACATAGGTCCCCACTGCAGTACTAACAGACCTGTTTATTTTCCATTTGTTGCAAACAAGAAATATTTTGATGACACCAACAGAAGAAAAACATATAAGAACGCCCCTGATGGAGTTGCACTGTGATGATGTCTAAATATATAAATCCCTCCCTTTATGCTTCAGCCAGGATGAAAGCTCAAGTTCGGACAGTTGCATATTTTTCAGTGTGCACGGATCAGTAATCCTGCCACTTGGGAACTAACATAGCTACCTAACGTTGAGTCATAGAATAGCAGCTTTAGTCAGTAATAATTTGTTAACACAATTTCCTAAATCCGTCTCAAATGGGGTCATTTAAGATGGATTTAGGAAATTGTTGCCAGGTTATGTAAGCTGGAGTTATTTTACAGAAGAAGCTATTTAGTGCACTTGTATGGCAGGTTAGAGTGTGTGTTCACTTCGCCAGCTGCTGTAAACTAGCTGGGTGGTATTGTTTGCACTGATTAGGCTGAGAATTTTATTGGTGTAAATAACATTCTCTTTCTTTTAATTAGACATAAAGTAAAACTACAAAAATTATGTAATATATTTAGATTACTGACAGACAGTAATAAGTTAAAATTTCAATCCAGATAGTCAACATAACCATGTTGGTGGGCCTGCATCATTAACTAATCATTGCTATGGTCTGCTGGTCCACCAGCTAAAGCAGAGCAACACTAACCAGCATAGACCAGTGATTATTATGTCTGGTTTCTAGCATGGTTATACCAAGGTTAGCACCATGGTGCCTTATTTATATTATGGCCAGTGCTGTGGTAAGCTAATAATACATCACTTGTACATTTCCATGGGAGGTACTGTGGTAAAACTGAAAATACGATCCATTACCATGGAGATGGACCGTCCTATAAGGGTGTGAAAACTATGAATTGAGGTCATACAGATACTGTACATGATGTTGCTTTATATGGACTGATTAAGAGTTCAGGAATAAAGTTGCAGTGATGCTTGTTTTTCATTGGAGCCAAATAAAGCTTAGTTTCCACACTGATGACCTTTGCTGCCACATCATCCCCCTCGGTGTAATCTCACCGATCATTCTCCACATGCAGACATTCCCCTAAAAATCTTTCATACACAATCTTCCCTCTCATTTGCACTTTATCCTGCTGATTCTCTCTAAAATAGAGCAAAGAAATGCATCCATCACTCGGCTGATAATGAAAGACGACCGAGACACTGCTTCCGGGATTTTATTTTGTACATTTAGCCGGAAAATGACTCTGAACTGTCATAAAGTGAAATTCTCTGATGGAAACATTTGTGTGTGTCAATGCTGTATCTGTGTATGTGTGTGTACATGCATGTATGCTTTTGTATGGCTTCCAGCCCCAGTCATCATGAATCATTGGTTTAAATGATCCTAGCATGCTAATTCCTGCTGATTCCTTTCCATGCTGTTATTATAAAAGTCAGCACAACAATCATTAACAGCAAAAAACAGCTTAAAACTTTGCCCATCTGACTCCTGAATGAACCCAACACAGCACGCCATGAAACATGACCCTGTGTGTGTGAGTGCATGTGTATTTGTATGAGTGTGTGAGGGAGAGAGGGAGTGTGTGTGAGCTTCCTAATCCAGGATTTATTGGCCATTAGTCGAGCCTGAAAGTCATTACAGTTCATTTTGCTGCCGGCTTGACGTTTTATTAGGACAAATACAGGCTTTTTGGATACGTGCATGTGTGTGTATGTGTATGTATAAGTGTGTGTATGTGCTTTAGTGTTTATGAGTAGGCTATGTTTGCATGAGAGTGTGTGTGAGTGACATTTTATCAGGACAAATTTACCCATTGGGATCCAGGCCATGATTTCTGAGAGCAGCAAAAAGACTAAAAAGCCTCAAGAAAGGAGAGATGAATAGGTAATAGAGGGACTGACAGATGGATAGAGAGAGAAAGGAAAGACTGACATGAGGTGCAATGGATGGATGATGGGAAAGACAGATGGCTGGACATATAATAAGTTCACACAAGACATGGGCAGATGGACAGTATGGGGAATAGGCAAATGATGGGGAAGAGTGAGGGAGAAAACTGTAGCCCCTTTTACACTGCCCCTTAAAGATGGGTTTACTGTGCCAACACATCACCTCGCTGTGCCGTGTAAAATGTACCAAACCAGCTAGTAGAGTCTGTGCCAAACCTACAGCGGCCATGAGAGGTAGTGTTAGAGGCAAGGCAACTTCAGCCTGCCGACTGTGTAAAAGAGTCAAGGTGAAATTTTGGTGATATTTTATTGTGAGACCAACTACTGGGGTAGTGTCTCCTGGGAGACTGTCACACATACACATACACTGGAGGAGAAAGCAGCAGATATGATTTAAACTCAAGTACAGCTGTCATACATTGTGTTCAGTGTGATAGTGATTATGTTACATTTGGCTTCGTGTGAGCAACTTGTTTAAGCAATCAGACATTACACTACTGGAGAACTGGGGACACTGCTGCAGAGAACTGCTTAAGGTGGTCAGGTTTTTGGTGACACAGCCCAACCAGTCAGGTAGATGCAGTGTTTGCAGAGGAGTGGTGATAAGGTGATCTGCAGCAGACAGGACGACCAAAACATTTTCAGGGGGCATGGATTGGGGTCTCTGTCTACAACTTGTAGCAGTGACTGCATACATTCAACTATGGTATTAAGGCACCAGTGCTAACACTGAATGTCCAACACAAACTAGCCATTGCTAACGCTCTTAGCATATACTAAACCAATATGCAAAGTCTAAGTTATCAGATAGTGCTATCAAATTAAAGCATTTACTCCAGGTATGGCTCTCAAGCTGCTTGTTTCACTTTCACTTTTTAAAAAAATTTCATCAGAAAATCCATTTGCTGAAAAGTACATGGACCATTGAGACACTGCTTTGTACCACAAATAATCTGAGTGTGGCTGAACCCTTACCAAAAAAGTAGTATACTTAAAGTTTATTTTATTAAGTATACTTGAAGTATACTTAATATATAGTAAGTATACTTCTATGTACTTCTAGTATACTTGCTACTATACTATTTTAATACTTCTTGTGACTAAATTGGCTCGATTTTTTAGTTTACCTCTGATAAGTTTCATAAAAAGTATACTGAATGTATACTTGGTCATTTTTAGTTTCAAAGAAGTATACTAATAGTATACTTGAATATACTTCTTTTTTGTAAGGGAATTGAAGGGACAACAGACACATCAATGACAGACACTGTTAAGTCCACATCTCTACAAGCTTTGAAAGAATCAAAGTGACTTTAGTAATTGTTTACAATGTTTAGTAATAGCATTAGTGCAGTCTAAATGAAAAGGTGACGGATGAATGTTTACCTGTGGCCATTGCCACTTACTTGTGGCCATTACTTAGACCACTTCCTCCCTGTAGATCATGATGAGTTAACCTTAATCATTAACTCATCTAAACCATCAACATGTCTCTTAGACCCCATCCCAACTAGACTGCTCAAAGAAGTCTTACCTTTAATCAGCATGTCCATGTTAATTCAATTCAATTCAATTCAACTTTATTTATATAGCGCCAAATCACAACAAAAGTCATCTC
>OMLM01009294.1:18786-35537 GCA_900302695.1 Helostoma temminkii | reverse complement strand
ATGGGTCGCTCTCAGGAGCTCAGTGAATTCCAGAGTGGAACTGCGATAGGATGCCACCCGTGCAACAAATCCAGTTGTGAAATTTCCTCGCTCCTAAATATTCCACAGTCAACTGTCAGCTGTATTATAAGAATGTGGAAGCGTTTGGGAACGACAGCAACACAGCCAAGAAGTGGTAGGCCACGTAAACTGACGGAGCGGGGTCAGCGGATGCTGAGGCGCACAGTGCGAAGAGGTCCCCAACTTTCTGCAGAGTCAATTGCTACAGACCTCCAAACTTCATGTGGCCTTCAGATTAGCTCAAGAACAGTGCACAGAGAGCTTCATGGAATGGGTTTCCATGGCCGAGCAGCTGCATCCAAGCCATACATCACCAAGTGCAATGCAAAGCGTCGGATGCAGTGGTGCTGCCACTGGACTCTAGAGCAGTGGAGACGCGTTCTCTGGAGTGACGAATCACGCTTCTCCATCTAGCAATCTGATGGACGAGTGTGGGTTTGGCGGTTGCCAGGAGAATGGTATTTGTCTGACTGCATTGTGGCAAGTGTAAAGTTTGGTGGAGGGGGGATTATGGTGTGGGGTTGTTTTTCAGGAGCTGGGCTTGGCCCCTTAGTTCCAGTAAAAGGAACTCTGAATGCTTCAGCATACCAAGACATTTCTGGACAATTCCATGCTCCCAACTTTGTGGGAACAGTTTGGAGCTGGCCCCTTCCTCTTCCAACATGACTGTGCACCAGTGCACAAAGCAAGGTCCATAAAGACATGGATGACAGAGTCTGGTGTGGATGAACTTGACTGGCCTGCACAGAGTTGAAGCTGTTATAGCTGCAAAGGGTGGACCAACGTCATGCTGAACCCAGTAGATTAGGAATTAGGATGTCACTTAAGTTTATATGCGAGTCAGGGCAGGTGAGCGAATACTTTTTATGTAGTGTAGGTGCAAATAAGTTGCATATGCGGGGCAGGTGCTGCTTTACAAACCTTGACCCGTACAAGACAATGCCATGTGCCACAGTATACACTGTGTGGAAATTGCATCATCACGTGTTTTGGTTGTAAAAATGTTGTGCACCAAACTGCTCTATCTGTGAACAGACAAGATACAAATATATCCAGATACAGTAAAAACTTGTGAGTTGGAAATCGTACACACAGCTGTTCACTGAACTCTGCTGGTAATGACAAGTCAACCAGCAACACTGAACATTCAGTGGGATTTGGAGTCAATTTAACATTTTTGGGTACAAGTTATTTTATTAGTTTTGTATGGATGTAATATGTAAATTCAAACGTATGGAGTTAGTATACATGGAAAACATCAAGAGGACAAATACATTTTCAGTTAAAGCCTTGATGTCACATGAAAAAAATAAGTAAGTAATGATGAGCTATAGGGAGACTGGGTATGGTATGACTGAACAAAAGCTACAGCAGAAAGTAGAGGAGGGAAGGGAAAGAAAAACATCAAACCAGCCTTAGATTTGTGTTGTTTGTAAGAGAATCATTATCATCTTTGGAGTGGCCAGAATGTATTCCATGACAAACATATCCAGAAGAGCATATGAGAAGATACATTTGAGAAAGTAATAGAATCAACTGTAGAGCTCAGTTTCATCCTAAAGTGCATATACAATGCAGCTAGATTATTGGTTTAGGGGCTGATATAGCACTGCTGTTTGGACAAAGGAGAAAAAAGAAACAATGAAAATGAAAGAAAAATCATCAAGATTAATAAACTGTCACTAAAAGTGGAAGCTAATAACAATAGTGTGTTTCACACACTAACTAAATATTTGGGAATATTCTCTCTGCAGGTTTTGGGGCCTCAAAGATTTTGGTAACAAATGGAAAATTTATAATAATTGGTTGCCAAGACTTACATTTTATGGAAATATTAAAGATGTGCATCAACTGCTGATTTCATTGTGTCAATCAATAAGCAGAAAGACAGCAATCACACAGGATAACTGGATGTGTTTTAAAAGCCAACCCAACCAGCATGCTGTCACCGTGAGCTGGACCAGGGTTGAGTTCTAAGCATTTTGCTTGAAGTAGAGTTTATTAGAAATGCAGAATTCTAGTTATAGACCCAGATGGCAGGCAGATCTGCACTGGAGTTTTACAAAAGTGCAAAAGTGAAAAGGCTTAATTTAGCCATGATGTTGCGTTGAGGCTAACCTCTGTTCCTTAATGCACTGGATCCACCTGCATCTCTGCATGATCCACCTGCTCTTCTCCTCTAACTCAGTGCCACTAACCCTCCACCCTGTTAGTCATCACCTGATCTTCTGTGTTGCAGCCCTTTGTTTAATCCAAACTCTCTGACTCAATTTCTGTTTAGGGATTATTGAATAAGGATTGCATAAGGAAAAAGTATTGAACTCTGGATATATGAAATAGGAAGAGGACACTTTGGTTTTGGATATATTATTATAGATGCTGGAGGTTCTACAGCATGTTAGAGTCCTTTACATTAAGCACGTTAACATATTTAATCTTTACTTACACCATGTTGTTATCTCCTTTATTCCTATTCTTCTTTTGAAATTTCATTGTGTTCAAGCCAACAATAATGGATGAAAACCCTGTTTCCACGAGCTCCCTTTGTCGATACTTGGGTCCAATCATGTGGAAAGAATGAGGCAAAAGTAAAACTGCTCAGTGTCATAGGGCTCTCTTAGGCTGGTGAGATTAGAGGGTAAAACTAATGTGATCTGTTATTTTCCTGCCTGATGTGAAGTTTGCCTCTATGCCAGGGAGCCTCTCTTCAGACAAATGGGACCTTTGCATAAGAGCTATTCTTCAAAGACTTTATGTTACATTAGAAAGCAAGTATGCATGGCCAAATGCCAAGCACTGCATATATTAGCATTGAGTAAAATCTGCCCCAGCTTACGCATACATGGAACATTTGTCTCTTCTTTATGCAACAAAATCTTACACACTATTTATCACAGTGTGTAAAAATACACTTCTGTGGGTTTCTCCACTGCCCTTCTGGGTCCAGACCTGTGTGCTGAGCCCTGGAGAGAAGATGGTGCAGGTCTAATTGGTCTAATTAAGCTGATTACAATGTGCTCCCTCTATGAGGACTGAAAGAAACAAATAATTGCGGCCTTGTGGGCACAGGTCAGCAGATAATGGAGAGGTTTTGTTGATAATTAGCTCTAAATGGTGTAAGTACAGTACAGATTCAAGCCAGGCACAATGCCTTGTTTGAGTAGTTTTCTCTTGGGATACTGCTCGTACTGCTCAAACAGAAAGGTATCATTATAACAATTATTTTTAAGATACTCTTTCTGAGTACTGTAGGGAACACAAATATGTAGTTATCTGTTCCTGATCTCATGCTAAAGTTGAAATCTATAAAAAAAAAAAAAACTAAACTAAAATTAGATAAAATGATGAAAGGGAGTGGTGACCTAATGTTGATTTACAGAGATGGCTGAACTGTGTAATTCTAACCAGCGTGCTTCACCATTTTTACAAACCAGATGTGCAGATTTGCAGCTTATCTTTACTAACTTAATATAATTGTATATATTGGTAGGCAAAATGTTTTTTAGTTAGAAATTTCACTGTCTTTGTGTTAACATATAAGGCAAGGGAGGGCCGGTTTCACCTATTATATATGAAACTTTTGGTGTTGGCTGTAGCTTCATACTCTATAGAGACTTTTAACTAAACAAATGGCAGATTTATGTAAGGATTGTGGTTACAATTAAAAAAAAAGAGAGTCTATTAGAATGAGTGCACTCAGCTAACTCCCTTGGATACGGTGACTGGCCATGGACACATAGATAAAGTGATGCTTCTGGGCCAGTAGTTTTGTCCCTATAAAGTTGAAGGAACTAGTATCGGGAGTTATCTGAACCTTAATTGGATCACTTGGATCAGTGTAATGTTCTCCTAATTGAACAATTACAATGGTGCAGACATGTGCACAGAAAAATATAATTTAATTAAAGTAAATTATAAACCCCAAAGAGCATTGTGGGCAAAGTCAGCCATTTCTAAGCTTGAATTTCTCTTTAGCTAAAGCTGATTGTTTTGAGTTTGCAGTCCACAGCAACTGAAGGCGTATTTATGTTGTCTGAACAGTGTTGTTTTGTCAAATGTGTATACAGTATGGCTGCTATTCTGTACAGTACGATGTGAGTGCAGCTGCCACTAGGCATAATGACTACAGAAATGTGTGACACCTTTACATTACATTACAACATTTGTGTTGGGGGTCTTCACAATTAGGGATAAAATGCAAAAACCATAGAAACATAAAGTATAGATAAAAATAATGAAACTGTGCACAGACAACTGCAGCTAATTACTTAAAATACATTTGAATTAAATTTCTTCTCACCATATTATATACAATGGTCAAGACTGCGAGGTTCCATACTAACATTTGTAAGTGAAAGTTTTACGCTTATTGGCAAAAACACAGTTAATAAAAATAAACATGATCATTAAAATCTTTAGTAATATTTAGCAATAGAAATTTAATAATTTCATAATATAGTAATATTATAGTTTATAATGATTCTATTTCTGTAGCAGAATAGTTTTAATGGAAAGTAACTTGTAATCCACTGTGTGATTGGGTGAAAATGTCCCCTTCATCACACCTTTCCTGTATAAAAACAAGTTTTAGTCCACCCCACTTTGAAGAGTGTAGAAAGGATGATGTAGTTTACATCCATCACCACTTGCACTTTGAAAACAATTAATTATATTATATATATTATATAAAGAAGTATGGGGCAGTTATTTTGACGATGTGTGGGACATAACCATTTTAACACAAAAACCCTATTGTAGGGGTGAGAAGGTGTCCCCCTCTTTAAGAAAGCTCTGTCTATTTACACTGAACTTTAAATGACCTCCCTAAAGGAACTCCTATGGTTGTTAAAGGTACCTGCCCACTGGTATTAATGATGTGTAGTTTAATGTGGCATATAACACGCACATCACATCACTTTCAAAACATCACTGGTGGAACCATGGTGGTGAACCATGATGTGCTTTTGCTGGTTTTTACATTGAAGACATGATTTGGACACACATTTGATGCATGTTGACAACAACAAGCTGCTCTGGAGGAAAAGCTGGTGAATATTATTACAGTTGAAGTAAGACTGGGGTCTGGTTAAACAGAATTATAAACGGGTGGTTGGTCTGTGTCACTTCAGCTACTTTCCTCCAACCACTTGTACAACGTTACTCAAATGAAGCAGAATGTAACAGTAATCATTAACTTACTAACAACTGTACTTGAGTTAGAATCATGATAAAAAATGCTGTACATCTTAAAGTGGCTATAGATGACTTCAGTAACAGCAGCTAAACCAGCAAGTCACATAACTGCAGCTTGCTTTTCACTGATTTCACAGTGTGGTGGAGAAATTAAAGAATCTGCATCGTCTGTGCTGCTATAGGAGTAAAGACTGACTGATTATGTCTGCAACTGTTAGTTGGAAAAGTAAATATTACTGTAACTAGTAACTGTTTATATTTAGTTCCAATTGTATCTTTTATTGTGTTCTGTGTCTGGGCCATAGTAAGCTTTGAGTTTAATTTTAGTTGTCCATCCACTGTTGATGATAGATGTCCATATTAAACAACAAAACAACAAAATGTGAACTGAATGTATGAGGGAAATTAACTTTGTTTTCTTGTTTTTTTTCTTTTCCCAAAGAAGATTTTTTTCTAGCTAGAAACAGCCTTACAGCATGTGTTCATACCACTTTACATTTACTTTACTGTTTGCTCAACCCTAACCCTTGCTAAGCGTCTCAGAGTAGGAAATCACTCCCGAGTGGTATAATTTTGGTTCTACTTGTAGGAGTAGAGGGAGAAGCAGTTAATCGACAATATTAATTTAGGAAATCATTCCTATTTCCACCAAAAAGTAGGAGAGCTCCACACGTCTTAACTGGTTAGGAATTGCCAGGAGATGATCAGACAGTGAGATGTGCTGTGGGAGGAGAAGGTCCTCATTGCTTCTCATTAGTTTAACTGGTGTATTTGGAGTCATTGACAGTACACACTGTACACACTAATTGAAAATGTAGCAGCATTAACAACTCACATGACTATAAATGAGTTAAAATTAATCATGTTACTAAATGTGTGACATGGGCTAATTTCAAATTCTAACATTTCAAATTCTAAACTATCTCTTGTTTATGTTACTTAAGCCGCTTTAACACAGCTGCTTCAGATCCCCTCAGATGTGTTTCTCCTCCAGTTTTTCATCACCCACATGCTGCTGCAGGAAACTGAATATGTGACATAATCCTTTATGCTCACTGTTGTACTCAAATTATCCACTGTGTTTGAGTCCAAATCATGTCTTAGATGTGCAAATGGAGTAAAGGCACATCATGGTTCATCCACCAGTAATGTTTTGAAGATGATGTATATTTGAGGTGCATGTTATACATCATATTTATTGCCATGTCACTAAATAGGCAAAGGCATCTTAAAAACCTTCTAACCAATACAGCAGCGTTTCTATATATAAAGGGCTTTGAAGAGCTTAAAGAGACAGGAGCTAAAATGAATGATTCCAAACTAATTATGCATAATTAATTTCTGTCACTCTTCTCACTCTTCAAAATGTAGGACCAACATGACATGAGAATATTGGGTAAGTTAGGAGCCAGTGTCTCTGAAATGCTGATGAGTACAGTCCAAGGATTCTTTATTTTTATGGATATTGTTGTACTACTACTACTACTACTAATACTAATACTAATACTACGCACTTAACACAACCTCTTTATATTGGCATTTGTCGGGGGACAGATTGATTTCCTCTTGTACATGCACACCAGGTAAGTCAAAGACTGTGGAGTGTGAGTAATATTGAAGGGGTAGCCTCCTCTCAGTCACTCCCCAGTGCTTTATGTGTGATAAGACACGTGCTGACAGGAGCCTCATCCTCCTCCTTCACTGCCATCACATCTCTTCACCTCTTCCAGCAGTGAATGGAGTCTCCAATCATTTCCCCTTCTGGTAAAACACTTTAATCAAATCACATCTAATATTTCACTGTTATGCTAATGCGGCAGATTGGAAATCTAATTATTTTATGGTATAATGGTTCCAGGGTCTCGGATTGACATGCCAATAACTACATACAGGGTGAAGGACAACGGCTGCCGTGCTGGTATGAAGTTGGGCTTTTTGTAGTGGCTTTTACATATTTTTTTAATTTTATATTGGATTAGTTTGTGCAAGATGGTTTAATGACACTTGCATTTTCTCAATTAGCTTTATTCGGGTTATTTAAACTTAATACTAATGTGATATAATGAATGAATCTGCTTCATGGCCTAGTATGTTTGTGCAAACAAGGAAGTTTTCAATGCACTGATAAGATCAAGGACAGTACAAGATGACATGCACAAGTACAGTATGACAAGCGGGGCAAGTGCACAAGGTTAGTGGTGAACTTTTTGACCATGTAGTAAATAACCTTGCTGGAGTGGGCGCTAAACGAAGAAAACTTTCACATATAGTGACATAGTGCAAAGATTATTTTATTTTATTTATTTATTTTTGAGAGTTCAGACTTTGTTAGCTTGAACCAAGTGGTATTAATTGGTCGTGTGAGAGAGACTGTAGACCTGAATGAGTGTGTTAAGGTAGGAAGATGCAGTCAAGTTGATTACTCTGTAGGCAAGTGTCAGAGCTGTGAACCTGATGCAGCAGCCACTGGAAGCCAGTGTAGCGAGATGAACAAGGGAGTGAGATGTAACCAATTTGGCTGATCAAAAATGAGATGTGCTGCTGCACAAGTGCACAACTTGAAGTCCAGTTAATGCAGTGTATGAGTAGTGCCTGCACAAAGAGTTGGGTAGCATGTTCCATATTCCATATTCTGCCATCTCCACAATCTTGATAGTGTTTAGTTCCAGGTTTGACTGCACCAGAGGGCCAGATGTTCAACCTCCCATCTGAATGCAGCCTCATCACACTGTTGGACATCTGTCTTTGGAAGATTTAATGCACATTCTTTTTCACAGATTATTAATGCTGGTGGTAAGTCAGTGGGGAGGGTAGTAAAATGTTTAATCTCTGAGGTACAGCAGGTGTTTGGTGAGTATATGGGATTCTCATACCTGCAGAAAAATGCATTCTGCTCTTCAGCTAGTTTATAGTTTTCTGTAACCTGGGGGCATGGTTTCCTACAGTGGGTACAATCGTAGAGGCCTCACCACACTGAAGCGGGCACGACTGCTGAGAATTTGTTTTTCAGCTTCTCAGTGTAGTTCGTCTTAGCTGCTCTGATCTCCTTTGATTCAATATTCAAAAAGATGTGTTTTTCTCCTTTGTCTTACAGAGCTGATTCAGTTTGACTGTAAACCAGGGCTTATTGTTGTGGAGAGGAGAAGTTCCACTCCAGTGGATGATAACAAGATTTAAAATTGATTATATTGTTTCTTGAACTCTGTGACATCTGTGCACCAAACTTCATTTATATGGAGACAGATTCCGTCTCCACCCCGTTGTCCCTGTCAGCTCCATTATACACAGTCCATCCGGTGAAGATGAAAGCCAGGCACTAGTGTGCTGTCTAGGATGTACTCACTGAGCCAGGATTGAGTGAAGCACAAGACAACTAAGTATGAAAAGCCTGTGTTTGTCCTATTGAAGAGTAGCAGTTCATCCATTTTGCTGCCAGGTGAATGGGAGAAAGCAACGTTCTAGATTCATGCTGCAATAGTACTCCGAACGCCGTATAGAGCAGATGCTCCTCCAGCTGAACTATTCACAAAACTTCTAGTATTAGTGAAAGTGGACAACATACTGCCTAGTACATACTGCTAAATAGACAGTCTCTAGTAAAAGTAAACCTACTATTATGATGTCATGGGTGGCTGCTGGTCCCTTGGCAACCACTTAAATCGAAAAAATAGGCTGATGGACAGAGTTTGGTTATTTCTTAGCCCCTGATTGTAGCCTTTATGTTATGCCAGTCATAGTGTTTATAACCCACTGGTACATGACAAGTGGGACACAATGAACTGGAGGAAATTTGTCATTTTTGTACCTATCCTCATTAATCCTTCTTTAAAATTGACAATAAAGATCATACTCTCAAAATAAAAACACAGCAAACTGTGAATACATAATTTAATACATAAATTAGGAGAGCAGGAGGAAATTAACTGTAGTGCCAAATCAGTTTTGCATCTTTGACACAACAACCAACCAAAAACAAGCTGAAATGTGGACTACATATACCACTGTCTTTTGGGTCTTCTGACATGAGCTTGGTTTTCTTTTTACATAAATGAAGTTCAGGTTGTATTTATTGATCCAGTGAAGGACTGCATTAAACACTCCTTAACTTTTGAGTCTTATTCTGCCTTTGTCTTGTACTTTTGTCAGATAAATAAAAGTTAAATTGAATTAATAAGTCACAAATATTACTTTTTGTTGCATTTTAGGTAAAGTCCCAACTTTTCTGGAAATGGGGTTGTTAGTGGCACAGTGTCATTTTTGGACAAACACTGTATCTCACTGACACAACAAAAGATAAACAAGGTAGTAAATCTTGAGGCTGGTTTTCCAACCAGCAAAAAGACAAAGAGTAGAGGGATTACAAGTAGTGATTACTATAATGTAGCTAGACTGTGTCAATACGTGCTCATAGTGAGTCTCTCCGAATTAGTCAGCAGTTTTGTTAGCTCAGATTTACCTGCAGAAGCTTAAGACTAGAGTAATGTGTTTTGCTTTTATGGAGGAAGTTTCATAAGGAATGAAGACAAATCCATAGTATCGTGACATCTTTACTACAGAAACATACCAGGAAGAAAAAAATAGTGAAACAGCCAAGAATTATGGCTGTCACTGATGATGAATTCAAAAAACGACTGGGTTAACTGCCAGAGAAAATTATTGTCGTCCTTCCAACAGCCTGACAGAAGAGCATGAATATGTGACTGACTGACATGATACATTCATGTGGGTTTTATGGTCCACTGTATTTCATGTTTCCTTTATGTGTCATTGGAAAGGTTTTAGTGATGAAGGTTCTATTCTCTTTAGATTATATCATAGGAAAACCTTTCAACAGTGTTGAAGTGCTTTACATCCTCTAAAAGGTTTAATTGTATGATAATCATTTCTGTAAGATTACTTTTTATTTTTACTCTTCAGTTCAAGTGTTTTACACACATAATGCAGTGACTGTGCGTATCTAAACCTCTGGTTTAGATACATTGATTTGTTGCTGTGGTAACACGCTGCTCATGTTACAACTTTAGGATGTTTTGGCCACCTCCTCCATTTTAAATATGGAGGAAAATGAAACACATGCACATGTTTGTCTCACTATACTTGTGAGGACACTCATAGATATAATGAATTCCCTTGCCTCTAACCCTAACAATTGTGACTAAATGCCTAACCCTAAACTTTATCATAACCTTAAACCCTAAAAACCTAGTCCTAACCCTGAAGATGCTCTCTAAACTTATGACAGCTGGCTAAAATGTCCTCACAAAAATAGTACTTGAAGAAATCTGTCCACACAATAAAGAAATAAAGAAAATAATAAAGGAAATAAAGACATGCACATACATATCTGCAGTTCTGACAATTAATGTGCATCCATGTAAGGTTCTGCAGTGAGCCATGACTTCCTGGATTCAGCATGAAATATCCACTTATGGTGGAACCCCCGACAGGGTTATGACTCCATCAACAATCTAGTTTTTAATCATGTTTTTGAGAGTGATAAGATGATCACAAATCTGCAATTTAATTGAATCTGTAATTAATTACGTCTTAAAAAGAAACACATCACTGTCTTGGTTCAGTTCTTGTAGAAGTTCAATTCCAAAGCTGCAATTTCGTCTTCCTTTAATCTGCATTACATCTGATTCATTCTTTATTGGCTGAGGAAGAAATTATCATCCTTTTAAGGTGTGCCTTAAAAGCATAACCAGTTTTATCAGGGGTTGATCTGTCCTGTTGCTCCCTTCCACATTTATAATAATAAGGTCATTTAAAAGTTAGTAACAGAGTTAGTGCAGAGCATGTTGGTCTTTATTTAAATATTCCAAACAGCCCATGCTCCAACACAAACAACACAAAGCACAAATTAAACCTGCCCCTTTGAAGGAATAATTTAAGTCTTTAATTTAGATCTAGAATAGCTCTAATCCTCCCTTTTGCAGTCAGTGTATCTTAAATCAGAACAAGCTAAAACCACAACTAATTTAAGGCTTTGCATATGACTTAGAGTTAAGACAGTTAAAAAAACAGACGGCCAACGTCATCATTACGTCACAGTTTTAGCTGGAGGCAAAAGAGAGGAAAACTGGAGGCAAACATGTTTAGTTCAGCCTCCGTCATGTACTAAAAAATTCTTGTTACGTCACTGGGTGCCAGAAGTTTCATCTCATACCAGCTGCTACTGACAGTAAAAATATGAAGACAAATCAAAAGATTAGACTGAGGTGATCATCAAAACGTGTTTTGTTTTTTCTGCACACACTTTTACAGCAGTATATATATGTATATATAGTTTTATAGCAGTATCAATTGGTATACAATTAATTATCAAGTTAGAGTCATTTCTCATTAAATTGTGACATCCAGCAACATAGTAACATGACATCTTCAGTAGGTGATGTAGTTACAGACATCTGATGTCTGTCTGCAGTAGGTCAACACTGAGTGACCATGCAAAGCTCAGGAAGGCCAGTACCACTGGTTAATGTTTTTTTTTTTCAAATAGCACTCCTGGTCCTAGAGAGTGACTGTACATATTCAAATAAACTAAAAACACTGAAGCACTAGACCTAATCAACCGCTATCCACAAAAATCACTACACAAGGATTTGAGGGCTTGTTAGAAAAGGAACACACAGGAGGTGTAAATGTAGGAGAAATGTTTGTATTATTTTGCATATTTGTCACACTTAAATTATTCAAATCAAATATAAAATGCAGTTGTTAAATGATGATTTAATTTATTAAGGGAAATAAGCTGTCCAAACCTGCCTACACACAGAAACATGAACTTGAAATATAAACATGTATCACAACATAACAATAACACTTATTTGTGTTTAGCATTTGTTTTCTTTGGGACAGTGAGGCTTTGTGTCAGGGTACCAGGCTACTAGAAACTGTTATACTTGCTTGTGAGTCCACACTATATTGCCATAAGTTTTGGTACGTCTGCCTTTAGATGCACACAAACTTTAATGACATCCCATTCTTAATCCATAGAGTTTAACATGTAGTTGTTCCACCCATTGCAGCTATAACGGCTTCAACTCTTCTGGGGAGGCTTTCCACAAGGTTTAGGAATGTGTTTTGGGTTTTTTTTTACCATTCCTCTAGAAGCACATTTGTGAGGTCAGACACTGATGTTGGGTGAGAATGCCTGGCTCTCAGTCTTCACTCTAATTCATCCCAAAGATGTTCTGTCAGGTGGAGGACAGGACTCTGTGCAGGTCAGTCACGTTTCTCCACACCTAACTTGCTCATCCATGTCTTTATGGTCTTTGCTTTCTGCACTGAATTCAATGATTTTGATGAGGTGTTCCAACAATTTTGGCAATATTGTGTAGTTATTGTATCAAATTGTATCTGGACATCCACACTTTAACCTTTTCAACTGAAAATCAAATCAGATGGCATCCTAATCTTCAACTGTTTAAATTGAATCATCTGTGGTTGTCTACTATTACACTGCAATAACCTGTTCTGTGAAGATATACTCTATTTATCTCACATTTGTGGGACTGAAACTGAGCAGTTGTGGCAGGTTTCCTGGCATCCCTGTACTGAAAGTATAGTTGTAGCCTTCATGACTGTGTGTGAATCGTGTGGTGTCTGTCAACTAAACACTGATGCAGCAGGAAATAAAGTGTGCAGTCTGACAGCCTGTGTTACTACATAGAGACTCAACGCTGACTCTTCCGTACTCCTGCTCCTCTCTCTAATGTTGATTCATGATGTATATTTTAAAACTCACCTATTTGTGGCATATTTTAGTGTCCTCAGGATATTTTATAACCTTGCTCAAACAATTAACCTTCACTGGAAATCACAGATGCAATTCATTTGTTGCAGTAATCACAGGTGCACTGACTTTAGTTGTAGTGATCACAGTGGAAGTCAGTGGAATCATGTGTAGGTGTACAGCCCATATGCTGCTATTTTAAACCTTGTAATTTGACCTGATATAGTAAGTGGTCCCTGGTGACGGTGTGGCTTAACGTGTGAACATACTGCAAAATTCCTTGTGATCACAGTCGAGCGTGCCCGGGGGCTTTGCTTTTTGTAACACCTGGGGCTTAATTGAACGTTCTGTTGGTAGTCTTTACTTTCACCACCTTTCATCACAGAGTTCTCCACATCACGATGCACTGACCACTGGAGACTCCTGTAGTTTTTTTCCTCAGAGGTGCAGAGATTTAACAGTGTTAACAGATTGCCAAGATCAGAGAGTAGGCCTGAATTTTCCACAGCGATCCATAACATGAGGCATGGATATTACTGTGTTTTAAAATTAGTCTTCGTTAGATGTGACCATGGGACCTCTCTGCAGTCCTCATAGAAACATAAACATACTTCATTCTTCAGGCAGTGGATTCAGGCATATTAGTTAAAACAGTTTCAGTGTGACCATCAGTCTTTATTATCAGATTGTTGACACACCCTTATCCACAATTTAAAACAAAGACCCTAGTTCTGAGTCATGTTTGAGGCTGAAATGAACAAAATGGTATGTATCCCATTTGAATGAGGCGAATCAAATGTAATCGTGCTGGGACACAGAGAAAAGGGAGAGTTTAAACTTCAATTTCAACATTCTCCTACCAAGATTATGTCAGTTAGTCAGTGCCAAGCTCCCACAGATAGGGTGCTTGGGTAATGATCACCCAGGGTTGCCTGTTAATTCCCAGCAGATTGCAGCCATACTGGGGTAAGCAGACGCATCAGAGTTTAATTGTCCATTTAGTGTTTTACTGTAGTACTGCAACTGTGTGAGCTTTTGCTGACTGTTCAAAAGCTACATGGAATGTTTCATAGAATAATACTAGTATAATAGTGGTATACTAGATACACATTCTCTATAAGTGTGTGTGAGTTCTATGGACCTATGGACTAATATACTATACTATAGATATACTAGTATATGAGAGTAAAGAGTAAAGCACAAAGTAAGATAAGATAAGATCATTGTCCAGCATGAATCTCAACTGAGAGCTATGAAAAGAAAAAGTGATGTAAAAGTGTGTTAAGGTTGGAGGACATTTGACACAGATTTATTTCTCCACACTGTGTATTATGATTATTTGACTTACAAAATATTCCAAGCTGTATTTATTGTTACTATTTCAAATCAGAATACATAAAATTGTTCCTTTTGCATTTTTCATCAAAATAAACACCAGCATTAATAATGTATTACAAAATTTCTAAACCTTTTCCTGCAACTGTAATGAGCTCCTGCTTCAGCTTTTTGATAATGAAATTCCCAGGTAAACCAGTGTCTTAAATCATTTATATATAACTTTAGATTAGATTAATGTAGAAGATACATTTTTTCAACTCACACAGCAACCTTTAATTTTTTCAAATTAATTCTGTAGTTTGTCAGAGGTTTATTTGAAAATTCTAAATCACCAAATCCAAATGAATGAAAATGTGTCACTTGAAAAGTGGTGTATAAACTACTATATCTGCTCCTGATTTGCATTGGAGTAAAAGTACAAAGTACTATTAAATATAAATACTTAAGTCAAGTTTAGTATATTAGATACCTATTAGGTACCTGCATGTCTTATCATTTGTATATACTGAAAACAGGTTGCAAGAAAATATTAAATTTATTTAAAATAGCATCATCCCAGAATGTTGTTTGAGACCAATAAGCCTTAATGTACAGTTGTAGTTAAATGGGCTGTTTTGACAGGATGGATCTCTACTTTCCCTCACTGTATTAGGAAGACATTAGATACTTCTTAAAACAATGAGAATTCATTGGTTGCATGTATAGATTGATGATGTTATTTCTTATTGTTTATGCATAAGGATAGCTGCAGTATTTCTCTTAAAGTGGTATTTTTCTGATATGATACTGTAGGCTGAAAAGCAGCATTATCACTACATTATAAATAATAACAGTAAATAATAGCAGAGATGCTCTGTGGCTATAAAACATGAAGAAATAATCTCTGTGGAATGATGGAACGTTTATTGTCATTATGTTTTGTCATTGTCATTGTGTTTTTTGAGTCTGTCAACAAAAATGTAAAATTGGGTATTGCACTGATGATAGATGTACATTGTTGTTGTTATAGCTCTTGGCAAGTAATAGAAAACAGTCCTATCTGTACAGAGATTTAGCACTGGAGCACATCCTCCTCCCTTCACAAACCCCATTTCACAGAGGTGACCCATCAGTTTTTTAAAATGGTGATCCTTACTCAAAAACATTTACAAGTAAATATCTCAGAAAAGCTAATTTCTACTACAAGAATTATTGAATAGAGTCACACGCTAAATCTAATCTAAATCTAAAGCAATTGATATAATTCCTAGTTCTTCATTTAGTATATTTAAAAATATATATATTGAGTCAGTCAGTGTGTAAATAGATACACACGTAGACAACATTGTTGGTACCCCTCTGTTAATGAAAGAAAAACCCACAATGGTCATGGAAATAACTTGAAACTGACAAATTTAATAATAAATAAAAATGTACTGAAAATTAACCAATACAAGTTATGCATTGCTTTTGAATTGTGGCTCAACAGAATTTTTAATTCATTTTAAAAAACAAACTGATGAAAAAGGCCTTGACAAAAATGATGGTACTCATACAGGCTAGAGGCAGGGTACACCCTGGACAGGTCGCCAGTGTATCGCAGGGCCACATATAGATAAACAACCATTCACACTCTCACTCACACCTACGGGCAATTTAGAGTCCCCAGTTAACCTGACTGCATGTCTATGGACTGCAGAGGGAAGCCAGAGTGCCTGGAGAGAACCTACGCAAACACGGGGAAAACATACAAACCCCACACAGAACGACGCTAGCTGGCCCAGGACCTTCTTGCTGTAAGGTGACAGTGCTAACAGTCACCGTGCCTTTAGAGGCAATCACTGCAATTAAACGATTTCTGTAACTGTCAACAAGTATTTTGACTGACTCCTCAGGAGCAAAGTGCTCCAGTTGTCTCACAATGATCCAGTGCAGCTTCCACAATATGCATTAAAAAAGTGCTAAATTCAAACAATAGAAAAAACACTGCAATCCAATAACTGTGTGAAAAACTGAATATTGTGATTTTTATGAATATTTAATAGAATTATGTCTTATTTCATGTATCAATTGACTCAGTTAAGCAACATCACTAGTACTAGTAGATGTACAATATCATATATATATTAATATACTCTAAATCATGCCTACAGTAAAATATATGTAACAGAACTCTTCTGCTATAGGCTTTGTGTCACTCAGGTAGGTCCAGCTGTGCTGGATGTGGTGGTGCTGCTGCTTGTAACCTGACCTGCTGCTGGATTCAAACATACAGTTAAACCACTGCACTGCATTAACTCTGCTGTGTTGTACACTATAGATAGCTAGCTAGCTAGATACATACTTTACTGATCCCAAGGGGAAATTGTGGAGTTGCAGCAGCCGATAAACAGAAAAATTTACTTTCTATATGATCAAACTTTAAGTAATCATACAGTGAGTC